>JBAMBO010003417.1:0-14592 GCA_037044535.1 Lordiphosa magnipectinata
GGAAGCGTCACACCCGGTGCAGCTTTCGAAATGCCTTTCTAGCTTTGGAAATGCGTGCTTCCACATCTGTCATAGCACCGCCAGATAGCAGAATTTGTCGACGTCCTCGATGTTTACGAGACTGTCATGAAATGCAACGCTTAGGAGGCACGAATTAAAGGTTTGTACCCGCATCAGCTTAGTCTTTGAGAGTGACCAGCTCACAGTGGTCGGTCTTGTATGGAGTCGGCGGCCAAAAATACTTTCAGAAGAGATATAAGAGTGAAACTTTGGTCGCAGCTTTTGAAAATTCTTATAATTAAGAAATCATGGAATTGTCATGCTTACAGAGCTCCAAACCCATCTCCCACTCACCCACATCAACCCAAACAAAAAAAAAATGGCAAAAGTGAAAAAACTAAGTTTTTATAGTTTATTATAAGATACCAAATTAGAGTTTTAAAAACAAATTTTAGAAATTGACAGATACAAAATGATGAAAATGAACAAGCTAAGATTGATTTATAATATTTTTTTTCTGGCTTGGTAATTTTCTCTGCCCAGTTAGAAAAGGATCCGATCTCAGGAGTGAACGATTAAGCAAATATGTTGCGACACTTAAAATTTTACGCCTGTGATGGAGTCGATACATTTTACCATCTTTCTTTCTAGACTTAGCAGCTTTTTCAGAGCCCTATCCACTATTGAACGCTTGCAGTTTACTTACATTTCGCAAAATTTTTTTTTAAATCGTCAAATCATTTATTGTCACTGTTTGTTTTAAACGCGTAACCATTGAAGGTTTCTTATCTCTGTTTTAAGTCTTCGTTTGCATTTTTAGCCTTTTCAGCAACCGAACCATTTTCCAAACACCACATATCAAAAATATTTAAACGAGAGAGTTCGTTTTGATAAGATGTGCCTAAAATAATATAGGCCCTATATATCTGAAAAATCGTTAAATGATATTAAGAAAGAGATAAAAATTTAAAAAACAAAACACAAACACATATAGAACCCAAAACACAAAGAAATCAAATACATATCAGCAGCAGCAACACAACCCACAACTTACGAATCCAAAAACAAGGCACAAAAATTCACACGAAAAACATTTTATTATTACCTTTTTAAATCGTTTGTAAGACTAAGAGCGGCAATAATCGGCAGCTCAAATTAACAGTATAAATTTTTAAGACACTAACTAATATTAATAAAAAACGAGAGCGTAAGTTAAAGTCGGCTCTAACCGACTTCGATATACCCGTTACTCATGGAAACAAATGTTTAATAGCCTTCCTGTATGCCTGAGGTGGGTCAGCCGAAAAGTATGCAACATTTTTTAACTCGGCTATTTATTATCCGCACAACACAGTGCGCTCTCTCGGAAGTCTCTCTCTCTCTCTCTCTCTCTCTCTCTCTCTCTCTCTCTCTCTCTCTCTCTCTCTCTCTCTTTCTAAGATTGCTTCTGCTGAACGCAATGCTTAGGTTATGGGTGGGGTGGGTGGTGGGTGTTAACTGATCGTTTTTTGCTCATAACTTGAGTATCGTTCATCCGATCTTTATCATTCCTTCAGCAAATCGATAAATAATTTTGAGTACTAGATATGTCTAGAAAGTACGAACCATCTATCATCAAAACTGTAGGAGATATGACGTTTTTTCCAAATTGCGGGGGCGTGAGGGGGCGTGGCAAAAATTGAAAATAAACTTGATCTGCGTGCAGACAATAGGAGTCTACATTTCAAATTTGGTTGCTCTAGCTCTTCTAGTCTCTGAGATCTAGGTGTTCATACAGACGGACGGACAGACGGACAGACGGACATGGCTATATCGAATCGGCTGTTGATGCTGATCAAGAATATATATACTTTATATGGTCGGAAATGATTCCTTCTGGCTGTTACATACATTTGCACGACTTTAGATACCCTTTTACTCTACGAGTAACGGGTATAAAAAGTCTCACTCGGGGGATCGGGGGAGAACACAACTTTAACTTTAGCTGAAATGTAACTATTTGACTGTGAACATCACTAAATATGACACTGGGGAAAACATTAATTTTATAACAAAATCACAACGTGTTATACCATGAAAACGGATTAAACATATAGTTTATACCTATCTTTTTAATATTCAATTCAATTCGCGTCTCATAGAGCAAAGTCCACGTCTTAATATTATCCCTCTTTGGAAGCTATTTTTAACGGGACCGCTAACAATAGAGCAAAAACCACTTAACCGTTAAATTGCTTGTTCTATAAGGAAATAGTGACGACCATTTGGAGGCAAACTTTTGACATTGATTTTTATATTTTTGGCCAATGAAATCGACCACTGTGCAGCTGCGCGGGCGTTTTTTTCCAAAGCCTAAAGTTTCGCAGAAACCCCTTCCAGTTAATGCGTCATAAAGTAGATATAATCAAATTGCATAGAGTTTGGTTTATTCTCCACTATTAGAATAATAGAAAGTCCACAAACAGTAGATAAAGTGGAGACTCCATTCCGTGGACTGCTTCACAATTATCTGCAATGTGTTAATGTGGTATACAGAGGATCGGTTGGGCGTGAAACCACTTTGTTCTCGTCTGAGCAGGCCAAATGCCACGATTTTCTGAATGGAATTGAGGACAGTAATAACACACAATGATTTAAGGCACCTTTTTTAAGAAGGGTAACATTAACGCATTCTTTCCACTCAGGGTGGCATTGTGAATAATGGGTTGTAGAACGCTTGGTATTATGCTGGTACCAGATTTCAAAAGCTCCGCTGGGAGCTCGGTCCGGAACTGCAGCCTTGTTATTCTTTAGCATGCTTATTGCTAGGCTACTTTCAGTTACGAAGGGTTGATCTGTACGATGGCTTCTGTTCGGGCTCCGTCTTTGTGGCGGAAATTGGTAGACTACAGGGGTTTTTGCTTCGGTACGGTCATCTTTAAAGAATTCCATTTTTTGTTTCTTTTTAAATGTGGTCGACGGTCTCGTTCAACATCAAGAAAATGCCTATATGCGCAGCAAACACAAATTTTAAAAACCCAGCAAAGAAAAATAAATACAAAAATAACAAAAGTTTGATTTTACTTTCTTAAAAAAGCTCTAAGGTTAGTCATGACTGAATGAATCCTATTTTCATATATATTTTTTCATTTATAAACAGTTTGTCAAGTTGAAAAAGAGCACACTTCCGATTGGCTTATCTGGGATGGAAATATTTTTTAAATTACTAAATGTTTCCGGGAGGATCGCTTTAAATCCAAATGTTTTTTTAATTTCCCTTAAACAACTCGTTTGACTCTTATATTTTCCATTTTGTGTAGCTTTAAAAAATATTATATGGCCCATGAATCTAGATCTACTTCAACTGTCGCTCAATCGCATCGACCTGTTTGCACATAGTTTGTAGCTGGGAAAAATAAATGAGAAAAACCTAAATTCATTACATTTGACATTTGATTTAAAACGCATTGTCGAACAACATTTCGAACACACACAACTCCTGCACACAAGAATATCGTGTCTGAGTACTTGCCAAGTGAGATAACAAGGACCCAAAAAAAAAGGGGCCAACAAATAAAAAGCTTGCGGTAAACAAAAGACAACTGCAAAGTTCATGGGGACACATGTTTATCAATGTCCTTAAACCAGAGAAGAAAAAAATCCAAAAGAATGAAAAAAAAAATTGCAAGCTAAATTACAAACATGGTTAGGGCAGGACAGGGCAGAGCACACAGGAAGCCTAACCGGGCTTACACACACGCAGACGTTAGACATTTTTGTGGCTTAAAGTTTGGTAGACAGAAAGGCAGACGCCAGACGAATATATTTTGGCAGGATATTGATTGATTTATTGCGTGCATAGGCTGGCTTCTGCGGTTGCTACACACAATGAATGTCACACACACACACACACACACACACACACACACACATACTCACGTACACGACAAGAGACGGCAGGAGACCCAAAGGCATTATTAAATGGTGCAAAGGTTGAGTGGTAAAAAATCAAAATGTATTGCAAGGCAGGTGATGAATCACTCTGCACAATTGGACGCAGATTGAAGACTTTTAAATTAAGAAGAAAAATAAGAAAATTGTATCTAAGACCTATACAAAGTTTCGCTATGAGAATTCCTAGTATTAGTAGTACTGATTGTATAAAAATTGGGCGCAAAGAAGAATTGAAGCAGAAAGAGAAAAAAAACACACAAGACAGTACAAAAAACAACGCACATTTCATTTCGTTGGAGAAGTATGACTGAGAAGGTAAGAAACCATGATGTCAAATTTAATATTTACGAAACTACATATAACATAAGCACTGATAAATCAGAATGTCACGAATGGAAACTAAAGATAACCGACCGGCATGTAGCAAATTTCATGCGGCACCTTCAAAAGAAGTCATTAAGACATTGTTGACCAAATCATTGTGGGAAATTGTTAGCCCCCTGAAGACGGAACCCGAATAGGTCCCGAATTATATGGGGAAACATACTAGATATCCCACCGTTTTTCGATCTATTGGATGGGACGGATGACCTTGAGCCGGCGTAACCAAACATTTGGTTTCAGGTCGCTAAAAAGAACACATTATTTAATAATTTAAAGAGGTATTGAACTAGAATTAAAGTAGATACAGTCAAATTCTTTTTAGCAATATCAACCCGGAACCTGTTCGATAAGCCAAACCTGAGAAATCCAGTTTTGAAAAAAACCCTTTATTTTCATTCTTTCGTTTTTGACGATTTTTGAAATAACGAAATAACGAAAATAACGTTTCGGTGGGAGTGTCGAGATCTAATGTTGTATTTATTTTTATTGAAATCAAAAATGGTGCATTTTAAAAACGTTCGATTTCAAAACGAATAACCTATTTGCGGAAATGCATGTTTATGCATTCGCATGTGTGTACATATTTTAAAGCGTGTGATGTACTCGTGATTTATTTGAATGACAGTCAATAAATTGCCAATAAATATAACATAGTATTCTCTGTATTATTTCAGATTGATATCCATCAAAGCCGAGTTTGTTAGTCATCTAGACCGCTCGATAATTGGCATAAATGTCCAAATTTTTTTTAGAGGTCGGACTGAAGATCTGTACACTAGCAATGAAGGAAGTCCATATCCAGCACACGAGCGCCAATCTCACGTCTATTATAATCGATGTCTTACAGTCTTACAATGTATCTATGCATCAGGTGTACACCAATTGTATTGTAATTTTAAATATATTGGGTAAAACAAAAAACCAAGGTTCGCACCAAATCCAACTCTCGAAAACCTCGAACCTCAAATTTTCCAACTATAAATTAGTACATTTTGGATCAAACCCGCAAACCGGAACTCCTGAACATTTTTTTGAGTTTGCAGCCCTGCTTTCAAGTAAAGACAATAATATTAACTTAAAATTGTCATCATCCAAATTAGAAGTGTGGCTTTTTAATAATTCGTTAAGAAAATTTTTTTTACTCTTTTGTTATGTTTGCGTAGGGGAGCGAAAAATCTCCATGTTGGTGGTGCTTCTTTTGGTTTGTGGTTGAATTATATTAACAAAACGATTTGGTACCAAAAAACACGTCTGTTCTCTCTTTCTTCGGTTTCAATAGTAGAGGTGGGAGTTTGATTCATGCATGGAGACGAGTACTTCGGTAGTTACAAATTTACTTATATATACTAACTACGATAAGGATATATTTGGGACGGGGGAAATGAAACATTGACTTTTCGTATCAACATTCCGGCCCCCTTGCACTCGTTGCAACATTCCGCCTTTATGGAAGTTCAATAGGGTAGCCGAGATTCTGCTCACGCTCGGCAGACAACAGACAAGGTCCAGCCAAAAACTGTACTTTGGGTTACCGGTAGTCCAGCAGTCCTTGGAATGACTCTAGCATGGATGATATCTGCGTAAATGTCCGCTCCGAGTATGATTGCCACCGTGCTCGGACGGAAGAACTTGTCATCCGTCAAACTTATCCTTCACGCTAGCGTCAGTCGGCGTGCTTGGAGTGCGCATATGGAAGTCTGGATCAGTCTTGAAGACCACCTCCAGCCTAAACTCCATATCCAGAAGCGTGTGGTGGTCGCTGTCACACAGCCGACATATGTCTCTACTGCGACATGAGCGCTCCGAGTGCTGGTGAGCTAAGCAGTTTTGCCTGCACTGATAGACTGAGACAATTTGTTGGCATAGTGACGGCTCTCTCGGCCACTGAAAGCCCCTTACAGGAACTCAAGATCCGCCGAGATCAAATAAAATCACTGTTTGACAAGGTAGAAACCGAGTACGAGAAGCAAGACAATAGCGAAGTAGACTTCCCAGCCATGCAGGCAAAATACGAATATTGCTATTCCGTCTATGAGCGATGTGCAGCTAAGCTGAACGATGACATCGAGCTAGCCATGGCAAAAAAGAAATTATGTCCATAAGTGACAGCTCAGTCAACCAGGGGTTGCAACCTACTGCCAGGCGACAGTGAGGTATTTTCGGTGGATTACCTGCGGTGGCCTACCTTTCGCGATCTGTTCACCGCAGTGTATATCAATAACACTCGGCTGACTCCGGTTGAAAAACAATTTCACCTCACAGCTAAGACTATTGGGGAAGCACGAGCGATAGTAGCCAAATCTCCACTGACCAACTTAAAAATACGAGACTGCTGGTAAATAGCCAGCTTAAAGTCTTATTTAACCTCTCTAACGTATCTTTTGAGTAAGGTCCAGCCCTAACGGAGGTGCAAAACACTATATCAAGTTGTTTGACAGCTCTTAAGCACTTCTCAATTAATACAGAATGCTGGAATTGTCTTCTGATATTCTTTTGTGCCTCCAAATTGCCCAAATTTACGCATTCCTTGTGGGAACATTCATTGACAAACAAAACTGAAATCCCCAAATGGCAAATGCTGAACGGTTTCCTTAGCGAGAGATGCCGAACTTTAGAGGCAATTGACGACTCAGGACCAGGCCCAAGTGCACAAAGTGCTACAAGATTTTCTAAATCAAATACTGTTCCTAAAAACCTCAAAAAATTTGAGACAAAGGTTAAGGTCAACGCTCAATCGTGTAAGATATGCTCTAAAGAAAACCATCCTATCCAAATTTCCGTACCAGAAAGAGCAAATTGCATTCGCAAGCAAAAGCTATGCTTAAATTGCTTCGCTAGAGGGCATCAATTGCGGGAATGTACAAGCACCCACAATTGTTATGTATGCAAGGGTCGTCACAACACCTTACTACATCGTGAAGATGCTCCAATAGCGCCCTCAGCACAAGCACATGCGAGCACCAACACATCAATGTTGTTACAGTCCACTCCTTCGACCCAAATGAACAGAATTATTTTGTTGCTAATACGCATGGTGTTCACCTCGGCAGAGCCATAATCCATGTGATTCATTTAGGCACTAAATATACGGCACGTGCGTTTATTGACTCAGGCTCAGAAGCAATAATCATTCTAAGATTTTATTTATAATTTCAAGTAATGGTTTTAATAAAGAAAATTGATTTTATAATGTTTATAGGCATTATTTTAAGCTGTTCTTTTTTCATAAATAAATTGAAGTTAATTTTTATAATTTTGTCTAAAAAAACTGTCCTTAATTCTTTAAAAGATATTTGAGGTCTGAATCGGGACGGCTCAGGATAATAACGTAGTTAGGACCGGGACGGGATCGAATTGAAAGACGATTTTTCTTACCGCGCCCATCTCTAGTAAAAAGGAGTTAAAAAATACAATTTTAATTAAAACTAAAAATAAAATTTGTAATTTCTACTCACTTGAATTTACATTTATTTTCATAATTCGTTCACTTACCTGAAACAAGAAAAAAATATTATAAAATTGGATTAGTTATAAAAATTGATGCTTTTTGTTTGTATTACAACTCAATCTAAATCCGCAATATCCATTCATATTCATTCAATCTTTAGGCCGATCTCTCTCTGTTCATATACATCAAGAAATCCCCTCGAATCTCACCTTTAAGTGAGATGTCTACCCATCATCTGCTTCAAACCCCTCATATTTTCTTACCTTATTCCCACATCATCAACAATTGACAACACATGAGGCGCATTTTTGGCATACCAACAGCACAAACGGAGGGAAAAGGCACCAACTTGAACAAAGGCAAACAAATGGCAAATATGCATAACGGCCCAAAACCAAAACTATGCCTGCACGCCCTTCCTTCACACCCCTTCAATTTTATCTACTCCCTCAAGACGAAAACAAAAACCCGATAACACAACAATATAAAAATACAAAAAAAAATCAACAACAGATGGGAAAAACCCGTAAGAGCAGAACTTTTGGCACAAGGCCAAGTCGAAGTAAACACATACGAGCGAATATCGAAGACAAAAGCATAAAATATTCTGCCTGACAGAGAGAGAGAGCGCAAGAAGTCGGGAAAATCGAAAGGAATTACTAAGTATTTTGTATTGTTTTCAATTGTTTGTTGGCAGCCAAGCATAAATATGATATTGATGAGAATGCACACGGCATATCACACTAGTACACTACGAAAAACCGGACTAAGATTTCAAAAGAAATGATTGAATCGACAAATAAGAATACAAGTGGGAAGAAAGCTTATGGGATCGTGACCTCAGCTTTATAATACCTTT
Source organism: Lordiphosa magnipectinata (assembly GCA_037044535.1). Classification (NCBI taxonomy): domain Eukaryota; kingdom Metazoa; phylum Arthropoda; class Insecta; order Diptera; family Drosophilidae; genus Lordiphosa; species Lordiphosa magnipectinata. The sequence goes on from JBAMBO010003417.1 coordinate 8,625, forward strand.
CCAATCGTCTGACAAGTGGCACGATTTAAAAGGTGATGAGGACTTAAGACGATTTAAGAGCAATGAGAAGTTCAATCAGTTTTCCGTCAGAACCGTAAAGTGCAGCCAAGCAAATCGTGTACCAACCTCTTCTTATAGCTTTATCACACACACTAACACAGAGCCAACCACCACAGAGAGACGAGGACTCGTCATAGGGTTTGATTTATTGCCTACCCACAAAGTCACAACCCGCTCCCCCTTATCGAATTATCCACTTGCCCCACTTGACACTCGCCGCTTTGTGGCTCTCCAATCAGCGTAAGTTGATTGAACTCTGAATCAATGAGAAAGATGATGGCTTTTGCTGCATCACAGCTTTCCTCCATCCGTTCTGGTATAAGTTTTTTGTTGCCTATCAAGTGGTGTGTGTCTGAACTTAAACACCCTGAATTATTAGCAACTTTCAAGCTATGCATATTCATCTTCCTAATACTACCCAAAATCCGAAAGTTGTTACCAGCAACTAATGCCAGCGTATAGCTTCTCTGCGGCAATCGATCACTTGGGGTTAATAAAACGCAGACCTTCTGTGGGCAAAGGGGGGAGTGAAAGTCGCGCGGAGTTAACGACACTCAGGCAAGTTCAAAACTTTTGACCCACGTAAAAAAACTTTAGGAATCGTTTCAGGTTTTTACAGTCATAAAGCTGCAACGGGTATTTATAAAGGCAGCAAGTAAAAATAATGTTGCATACTGCGCGGCGCCCTTGTGATTTATGCCCCACGCACACACACACACACACACACACACTCTCAGTGCACTGACTTTGGGCTCAAAGTTGTAAATGCCAACGCATATAGGAAAACTAGTTGTTAGACTACAATGTTGCAGGCACACCATGCCCGATTTTAACTTCCACACAAAACCTAAGCAAACATAAATTTAAAAAAAAAAAATGAAGTAAAAACAACAGTTTGATTTAATATGCAAGCACGCCTGCAGTTTTGTCAAAGTGTATGCAAGCCGGCTAATTTATATGCGCCACAAGGTGGAAAGTCTATAATTAAAACCTACTTCAGGTGGTTGTAAATATTATTATAATGGGAAAAAATTATAATTAACATTTTGATGAACAATGGGGGCCAAAAGTATTTTGTATTTAAAAAATTACAATGCTTTTGTTATAAACAATTGTTAAATCAAAAAATGTGAAAAAATATTGAGCTACATTATAAAGTATTAAACTTTCTTCCACTTAGAGGCTTGCATATGTTAACCGTTAAGCTTATTTTCGAGCGAAAGCAAAGAAATTAAGCAGGCTTCAAATGTAGCAAAATTATTTTCCTTAAGACGACTTCCAACTGTTTTTCTGCATACAGATATGCTCTACTCGTTATGGACTTCAATTGATACCGCTTTCGTTAATTCACGTCTTTTTGCTTATTAATATGATTGGCTTCATTTTATCTTCGTCAAATGTCAAATAAATACTTAACGAGAGCGTAAGTTAAAGTCGGCTCTAACCGACTTCGATATACCCGTTACTCATGGAAACAAATGTTTAATAGCCTTCCTGTATGCCTGAGGTGGGTCAGCCGAAAAGTATGCAACATTTTTTTAACTCGGCTGTTTATTATCCGCCAGATATTAATAGACATTTGTCAATTACTAAATCCATTATAAATGACTCCAAATTCATCACGATAAACAGATCAGACAACAAAACTTTTGAAAACGTATCACCTTTCCTAATAAAAACGAGAGCGTAAGTTAAAGTCGGCTCTAACCGACTTCGATATACCCGTTACTCATGGAAACAAATGTTTAATAGCCTTCCTGTATGCCTGAGGTGGATCAGCCGAAAAGTATGCAACATTTTTTTAACTCGGCTATTTATCATCCGATCTTGATGAAAATTTCAGGGCTTATAGATGTTGCGAATATAAATCTACGTTTTAAATTTGAGATCGATATCTCAAAAATTGTGGGAGATATTCAACATTTTTTATTGTGGGGGCGGGGGTGGGCGTGGCAAAAATTTGAAATAAACTTGATCTGCGTGCAGACAATAGGAGTCTACATTTCAAAATTGGTTGCTCTAGCTCTTCTAGTCTCTGAGATCTAGGTGTTCATACAGACAGACGGACGGACGGACAGACGGACAGACGGACAGACGGTCAGACGGACAGACGGACATGGCTATATCGAATCGGCTGTTGATGCTGATCAAGAATATATATACTTTATATGGTCGGAAATGATTCCTTCTGCCTGTTACATACATTTGCACGACTTTAGTATACCCTTTTACTCTACGAGTAACGGGTATAACAAGAAAGAAAGTCGGTCAAGCCCGACTATTACATACTCTGCAACCTTAATGTCGCAGCTCGAATTTGGTCACGAGTCAAACGGCCAGTTAACACACAACGCACAACGCAGTGCGCTCTCTAAGTCTCTCTCTCTCTCTCTCTCTCTCTCTCTCTCTCTCTCTACGATCTCTGTCTGTCTGACTCACTAAGATTGCTGCTGAACGCAATGCTTAGGGTGGGTGGTGGGTGTTAACTGACCGTTTTTTGCTCATAACTTGAGTATCGTTCATCCGATCTTTATTATTCCTTCAGCAAATCGATAAATAATTTTGAGTACTAGATATCTCTAGAAAGTACGAACCATCTATCATCAAAACTGTAGGAGATATGACGTTTTTTCCAAATTGCGGGGGCGTGAGGGGGCGTGGCAAAAATTGAAAATAAACTTGATCTGCGTGCAGACAATAGGAGTCTACATTTCAAATTTGGTTGCTCTAGCTCTTCTAGTCTCTGAGATCTAGGTGTTCATAACAGACAGGACGGACAGACGGACAGACGGACATGGCTATATCGAATCGGCTGTTGATGCTGATCAAGAATATATATACTTTATATGGTCGGAAATGATTCCTTCTGGCTGTTACATACATTTGCACGACTTCAGTATACCCTTTTACTCTACGAGTAACGGGTATAAAAATAACCACTTTTGAACGACTTATTGTTAAGCTAAGGTCCCACAGTCAAACAATAGGCTAAATTAGGGAACTTTTCTGCCATATTTGAAAAATTTTTTGCGTAGGGAACCATAGTTTTAGTTTTAAGGCCAGCAAAATCTGCCATCTTCCATATTCACCCAAATTGTCAATAAAATTTGGTCAAATTTTTTCGCCGTGGCACCTTAGCTTTAGGATTTAAGTTAATTGTTCAGTTAAGTCACACTTGGTTCAAAAAATGAAACAAAAAATCCTTCGATAACCCGCGAATTATGAAGAATTATCATATTAAAAAACAAAAATAGAGGAAAGCTTACTTCGGCTCGACCGGAGTTTATATACCCTTGTATACTTTATATAAAATAAGGTTTTAAATGATTTTCGTCGAACATTCTTAGCTGAGTTATTTCCCAAACTCAGCAATAGATGGCGCCACTACTTTGACCATTTGCTTGCCAGTTTGTTATATGGCAGCTATATGATACATTCATCCGATTTTTACCAAATTCGCCAAAACTATGTGAGAACCGATAATATTCATAACTGGAAAGTAAAAAGACGCTACCAATGAAAACAAAAATGTTTTTCTCACTACAAATACTTTTTAATCCGATCGTTCTTTGACTGCCATAAGCTACACCCAGGGTGTTGACGCATTATGGCAGATCAAAGAAACGATCGGATTGAAATGTATTTGTAGTGAGAAAAACATTTTTGTTTTCATTGGTAGCGTCTTTTTACTTTCCAGTTATGAAGGTTCTCGGTTCTCACATCAGTTTTGGTTCGAGATCTCGGTTAGAGAAATTCGGATGAATGTATCATATAGCTGCCATGTAACAAACTGGCAAGTCAAATGGTCAAAGTAGTGGCGCCATCTATTGCTGAGTTTCAGGGAAATAACTCAGCTGAGAATGTTCGACGAAAATCATTTAAAACCTTATTTTATATAAAGTATACGAGGGTATATAAACTCCGGGTGCGAGAGCCGAAGTGAGCTTTCCTCTATTTTTGTTTTTTAATATGATAATTCTTCACAATTCGCGGGTTATCGAAGGATTTTTTGTTGCATTTTTTGAACCAAGTGCGACTTAACTGAACGATTGACTTAAATCCTAAAGCTAGAGGTGCCACGGCGAAAAAATTTGACCAAATGTTTATTGACAATTTGGGTGAATATGGAAGACGGCAGATTTTGCTGGCCTTAAAACTAAAACTATGGTTCCCTACGCAAAAAATTTTTCAAATATGGCAGAGAAGTTCCCTAATTTAGCCTATTGTTGGACTGTGAGGACCTTAGCATTAACAATAAGTCGTTCAAAAGTGGTCATTTTTATACCCGTTACTCGTAGAGTGAAAAGGGTATACTAAAGTCGTGCAAATGTATGTAACAGCCAGAAGGAATCATTTCCGACCATATAAAGTATATATATTCTTGATGCAGCACCAACAGCCGATTCGATATAGGCCATGTCTGCGTCTGTCCGTCTGTCCGTCTGTCGTGTTATGAACACCTAGATCTCAGACTAGAAGAGCTAGAGCAACCAAACGTGAATGTGACTCCTATTGTCTGCACGCAGATCAAGTTTATTTTCAAATTTTTGCCACGCCCCTCACGCCCCCGCAATCGGAAAAAACGTCATATCTCCTACAGTTTTGATGATGATGGTTCAGTACTTTCTAGAGATATCTCAGTACTCAAAATTATTTATCGATTTGCTGAAGGAATAATAAAGATCGGATGAACGATACTGCAAGTTCCTATGAGCAAAAAACGGTCAGTTTGCACACCCCACCACCCACCCTAAGCGGTTGATGCTAAGCATTGCGTTCAGCAGCAATCTTAGTGAGAGAGAGAGAGAGAGAGAGAGAGACTTCGCGAGCGCACTGCGTTGTGCGTTGTGTGTTAACTGGCCACGTTTGACTCGTGACCAAATTCGAGCTGCGACATTAAGGTTGCAGAGTCCTGTAATAGTCGGGCTTGACCTGATCCTTCTCTTGTTATACCCGTTACTCGTAGAGTAAAAGGGTATACTAAAGTACGTTGCAAATGTATGTAACAGGCAGAAGGAATGATTTCCGACCAGTATGAAGTATATATATTCTTGATCAGCATCAACAGCCGAGTCGATAGTAGCCATGTCCGTGCTGTCCGTGTCCACCGTCTGTCCCGTCTGTCCGTCTGTCCGGTGCCCGTGCCGTCCGTCCGTCTGTCATGTATGAACACCTAGATACTCAGAGACTTGAAGAGCTAGAGCAACCAATGATTGAAATGTAAGAACTCCCTATCGTCTGCACGCAGATCAAGTTTATTTCAAATTTTTGCCACGCCCACCCCCGCCCCCACAATAAAAAATGTTGAATATCTCCCACAATTTTTGAGATATCGATCTCAAATTTAAAATGTACATTTATATTCGCAAAATCTATAAGCCCTGAAATTTTCATCAAGATCGGATGATAAATAGCCGAGTTAAAAATATGTTGCATACTTTACGGCTGACCCACCTCAGGCATGCAGGAAGGCTATTAAACATTTGTTTTCCATGAGTAACGGGTATATCAAAGTCGGTTAGAGCCAACTTTAACTTATGCTCTCGTTTTTATTAGGAAAGGTGATACGTTTTCAAAAGTTTTGTTGTCTGATCTGTTTATCAGTGATGAATTTGGAGTCATTTATAATGGATTTAGTAATTGACAAATGTCTATTAATATCTGGCGGATAATAAACAGCCGAGTTAAAAAAATGTTGCATTCTTTTGGCTGGCCCACCCCTCAGGCATACAGGAAGTCTATTAAACATTTGTTTTGCCATGAGTCATTACGGGTATATCGAAGTCGGTTAGAGCCGACTTTAACTTACGCTCTCGTTAAGTATTTATTTGACATTTGACGAAGATAAAATGAAGCCAATCATATTAATAAGCAAAAAGACGTGAATTAACGAAAGCGGTATCAATTG
>JBAMBO010003418.1:0-23011 GCA_037044535.1 Lordiphosa magnipectinata
TCCATATGCATTTTTGGTCGCTGAATTCAAATCAATTGGTCGATTTCGCCCAGCACGTCAGGTTTACGAAATATTTGCATAAACGTGTGTTGTTTACATTTATAAGTTTAATTAACCTTTTCAAACCAAATTTGTTTTAATGTAAGCTGCATTGAATGACCTTACAGAAAAACCAAACACGAAGTTTTGATTTGGTTCATAAGATACAATTTTGTCGGATTTTAATATGGAAAATATGGTTATTTTATTATAAAATGTTTTTTTTTCATGTTTAAAAAATTCTGAAAAATGCTCTGATGACAGAAAAATATCTTAGGAAACATTAATGGATAGTCCTTTAATACATTTTAAGTTTTTTGATATAATAGCTCTTTTTAAAATCATGGACCAAGTACTATAAAAAAGTACGACTCTTTTTTACATTTTTTAAATAATATTGACTTCCAAAATGTTTTTAAATTAACCAAAATCAATTTCAAATAATTTTTTAATAGTCACTTTTTGTTTCCCAATGACTACTTTGCTATTATCAAACTACAAGAAATTTTCATGGTAAATTTCATGCAGTAAAAATTTAAAATTTTTATAGTTTTTGGACTATAACTTTTAAAAGCGGGATGATATCGAAAAACTGAAGATGTGGTAAATTAGAGGAGACAGAGGACTATCCATTAATGTTTCCTAAGATATTTTAATATTTATCTTGTAATTAAAAAAATTGTTATTTTTCGAGCAAATTGCTGATTAATTTCAAACTGCTAAATCCATTTGAAAACAATGTTTTAATTTATTATTGGGAGTTTAATAATCTTTCGACTCATACCTTGCTTGAGATCTAACGTTTCTTAATCGATATTTGTCTTTTAATATATATACATATATACCTCCCGAAAAAATTCATATATTTTTTCTTTTAATATAAAATTTATTTGGATTTTCATGATAGCGTCTTTAAACTTTGTAATTGGTCGATCGAAATTATGTCGTTTTAGAACGACATAGTTTCGACATTCCGATTCGAGTTTTTAATCGAAATAATGTCGTTTTGTTTTGTCGGAATATTGTAATTCGAGCGAAATATTGTCGTTTTGTTTTGTTGGAACAATGTCGTTCCAAAACGACACAATTTCCAGCGAAATAATGTCATTTTGATTTGTCGGAATAATGTCGTTTCAAAACGACATAATTCCGATTCCAAATGTACTGGGCGAAATTATGTCGTCGGAATTATGTCGCCAAGCCAAAAAAATTATGGTGCCTCCTAGATCATTCTTGTTTAGGCAGAAATGTAAGTTTTAGCGCGATTTAGAACTTAATTTTGTTTTGATACCTGATTGTTGTTGACGTGTTTGTCATGATGTTGAGTATGGAAAAAAACTATTTATGTTCTCTCATAAAACATTATTTTTTTAGAGGCAAAACGGCGAAGGAAATAACAGAAAATTTGGATAAATAGTGGGCTAATGTTCTTTCAGATTACACCGTGAAATATTGGTTTCCAGAATTTCATGGTGGCCGAAACCCCACTGCCTATGAAGTCCGCAGCGGGAGGTCCTCCAATGCGGTTACACAAGAAAATGTCACAGAAATACATGAAATGGTGTTGGCTAACCCGAAAGTGAAGGTGTGCGAGCTAGCAGATGCCACAAGGAATAGTACTGAGCAAACACGACCCAAGATTCTGCATATAAAAAAGTTATCCTGCCGCTGGGTGCCGCGCATGCTGACTCCGGACCAAAAACACGAACGCGAGCGCAGGGATAGGATAAGTGAATAGACCATTGAATAAAATAAAAAAAAATTTTTGTAAAACATTTCTTTCATTCCCAAGGTGGTTTCTTTTCACCCCACCTAGTAAACTTCGGTCGAGCCGAAGCTAGCTTCTGGGAAAAATTGTAAAACTCTTTGCAAGGGTATATTAATTTAAGCAAGATGATTGTAGCATTAGCGACAGCAAAGTACATTTAAATAACGTTTCTAGCTAACTGCATGTACATTTTTTATAAATATTATAAATTAAGTAGAAGTTTTGACATTGTATAAAAAGACTTTAGACATAGCCTATAACTCTTTCCCGATCGACATGATCGTACTGTGAAAATTTCGTGACGATCGGTTCAGCGGTTTGGAAGCGGTTTGGTTATAAGGAACAAACAAATAAAATCACTTTCACTTTTATATATGTATTTGTATAGATGCTAATGATTATTTTTAAATTTTTAATATAAAACTCAGGAAATAATTATTATGACCTTAGGGCTTATATACAGTTAATTTTTATAAATCGATGATTTTTAAAGTTACAGACGTATCAGGTAAACTTACAGTGCATTTAAAACTTTAGACGCGTTTTTCAAAGTCGGTGACCACGATTTCACGAAAACGGCTAGGCCGAATGGCCTCAATTTTAATCAGAAGCTTCTAAAATATTTTTTTGAGTAATTAGTCGAAGGATTTTTTTCATCGATGAATATTTTTTTTTATAAAAAACCAGCAGTTTTGTGTTGTGAAGCTTACATTTCAATTGCCATATATCAAATCTTCATGATAATCTAAGCTCAACTTAAAATTTTAGCATTTATCTATTCACTCCCGTGTACATGATAATCTAAACTTATACGAAAATAGAGTAATTTTCGCAATTTTTAAGAATTGTTTATATTCACCATCCGTCTATTTACCCTTCATTTTACCCGAATATTTCGCCGTCTTCTTGACAATCTAAACTCATTATAAAATTTGGCAAGTTTCGCGATTTTTTTTGACTGATTGGCCCAAGCATTCGATTTACCCGTCGACAATTGTCAGCTATTAAATCTAGATGATAATTTAAACTTATTACAAAATATTGCAAATTATCGCGATTTTTTTGGACCGATTGTCTTTTTGCCGTTCTGCTATTCGGGGCGGAAACAAATCCAACACATCAAAGGTCTTAAAAATCCGTCCAGCAGTTCTTGAGATATAAGTAGTGTAGCACACACGACTTTGCTTTATATATGTATAAGATATAAGAATAGATATATAGATATAGACACATAACCCGATAACTTACCGCGTATCTGTAAATTTAGTCACTTTTGCTGGGTGAACTCTGCTTTACAAAGTGCCACACTGCGCTGTGACACCGAATGTGACACTCTGGAACGCAGTGTGCGCAAAAGTGTTTAAATGCACCAAGACGCGGTAAGTTCACATATAAACATGGTAATAGATATAGATATATAGATTTAAGGCCAATATTTGGGTGAACAATCAAAATTTTCTTGGATGAAGCTGCCATTTTGCCAACAAATTTTATTTTGCTTATTGCCTTGATTAATATCAAGATTCTACAATACATTAACAAAATGCGTTGCCTTTTTTTGTTTTGGATGGTCAACTCCACAGATAACGCGGTCAACGCAAAGCGTGCCGCGAAGTTGAAAGAACAAATTAAGTTTATGTAAGAATAAAAGCCATCCAGGTATCCAATCTGCGAGCCGGAGCAGTAAACCTTTTCCGGGTCACCGACAATACGTATCATCACGCCACGTTTTAGCGCCCGCTTAAACGCCTCCAACAGGGTCTGCGAGGTGAAGAGATACATGGCCAGATCAATGGAATATTGAGCCTGATCAATTTGCTCTGCCAGGCGCGAGACATTCTTAAGATAGCAAAATTTGTTGCGACATACGTAGGGGGCTGCCGTTGAGCTAGAATTCCGGTGCTTGGCCGCACACTCCTCGCCCAGCTCGTTGAAAAGCAGCACTTCGTGGATTCGGCTTCGCGTTTCCAGCTTCTGACGTATATATTTAATCGCGAACCAAATTAGTTCGGCAGCGCCAACGCTGATTATGGCGGTCACTACGGGATAGCTTTTTACTATATCCATTTTTACCTCGCCGGACATTTTTTTCTTCTCCTTTTTCTGTTTGTCCTTAGTGGTCGTAATTGATAGTTCAGGGCTGGCGAAGCTCTCACGAGCTTATTCTGCCATCGCAGTGTCTCAGTTGATGTGCTTCAAAATAGCGTCGAATTGGAACGATTGATTATGGAACATTGGACAAATTTTTATTTGTTAAATTACTCTCTAATTAGACAAAAAAAATTCAGATCCGTAAATGCAAAAATTAAGAAATGCAAGAACTGCTGTTTTAATTGAGTTTGAGGAGCTGTTGTCGGCGTCTATTGGTGAATGGCAAACATATCTACGTCACAAATTCTGTTCTTTGGTTCTGTTGAAATCTTTTTCAATATTATTTAAATAATTTAAGCATATCGTAATCGTAATTTTGAATCCCGTTAAAGAGTAATTGCTTAACGCATTACATATTATGAAAATTTAGTTTCCACTCTCGAACTAGTTCACCTAATCCAGTTCCATTTTGAACCAGCGGCAACTCTGACCAATCGGTGTTATTCTTCAGAAATCCCAAAGCGCCTAGTTACTTGTTATTGAAAATGTTTGGCTTGATCATCTCAGGACGTTTGTTGAGTCAATCTGCTGTTTATCTTTCTCAATACTCTGCTAATGTTCCTGCTCTTTCATCCTCAGCCTCAAATGGGTTTTGTTGCCGTGGACGAGAACAAATTGCTCGTAAATGACCCGGGTATTGAATCTGTGAATTACTTAGTGATATTCCTAACGGGCGTTTTTCCCGGCACTTGGTACAGCAGCCCAATGCCAATGCAGCACTCACCTGGCAATATATGGGGCACATCAATAACCAGAAACCCTCAGCCATTTTCAAGATAGCACAGCTGAAGAAGCACATGGCCAAGACATGGTTTTTGGGGCCCAGGAGATCTCACAAACAGGCCAGATTGGTGTGTCCATAGAACCGGAACTGACGGTGGCTCAACAAACACCTGCAGTGGTACGGTCTTGAATGGTTTCCCCCAAGGATTCCTCCTCTCACTTTAACATTCTTATTCTTTGCCAATTGCAGTCGAACGCTTTTGATAATAAGCCATTTGGCCAGCGCATGCTGGAGAACTTCTTCAATTATGCTTCGAGTTTTTGTGTGTCAGCCCAGGATATTCCATCTGTAACCAGCGAATCATTTGTGCCTTTCTCGGTTATGTAAAACTGGTATACGAACTTTCAGCGTCGAATGGAACAGAATCCGAATTTCTGGAAGCATTGAGAAGGAGGAGCACACGGTTCTCTGTAGGTATGTACATACGTATGTTAAATATTAAACCCAAAACACATTTGAATAATTTATGTCTATTATTTTAAAAGTTGAATTGGTATGGGTTAGAATTTTAATTAGTTCCGCCAGCGGAGGTAGGTGGGTGGTGTTAACTGGCCGTTTTTTTGACCATAACTTGAGTATCGTTCATCCGATCTTTATCATTCCTTCAGCAAATCGATAAATAATTTTGATAACTAGATATCTCTAAAAGGTGCGAACCATCTATCTCCAAAACTGTAGGATATATAAAGTTTTTTCCAAATTGCGGGGGCGGGAGGGGGCGTGGCAAAATTGAAAATAAACTTGATCTGCCTGCAAGTATAAGAAATATATGTCCCATACATGTCAAACCTCTATCTCTTACCATCTCTGAGATCTCTTCGTTCATACGGACGGACGGACGGACAGACGGACATGGCTATATCGACTCGGCTGTTGATGCTGATCAAGAATATATATACTTTATAGGGTCGGAAACGATTCCTTCTCCCTGTTACATACTTTTGCACAAACTTAATATACTCTATGTACCTTTGGTACAGAGTATAAAAAGTCAAACCTTTTCAGTTGAGTGGCACTGTATGTATAATATACCTATTTACATTGTATATATGTATCTACTTGACGGTATATACGTATGTGCTTTTGTACGTTCCACCTGAACTCAGAATATATATATACCCTTTATGCCTCAAAACAAAAGGATTCTGTGATTCTAACAAGAATTTATATTTTATAACAGATCCTAACTGCTTCAGAAACACAAAATCTGTTCGTAAAACGAATGTGAACAAAACCAAAAACCGGCAAAGAAAAGGGTTCAAAATAGAAAGGGTTATCGAAATGTGGAGATTTATTTTTGTTTTGAATACCCTTGCAGAAAGTATATTTAAATTGTCCATATGTTTGTAACGCATAGAAGGAAGTATCTCCGACCACATAAAGTATATATATTCTTGTGTCCGTCCGTTTGTTTCTGTGGCATTTCCTCCGTCAGTTTTAAAGCTTTCTTAACCAAACATTGCATGAAGCCTTTTGGTACAAATTCACGGATCGAAGACTATAGCATATAGCTGTCATAGGAACTATCGGTCGAAAAAGTAGTTTTGATAAGAAAAACTTTTTTGCCTTCAACGCAAACGTGCCCAAACCTCGTATTTATAAGTTTTCTATGCTTTTACATATTTAAATCAAGTTTGATGAAAATCGGTCAACTATATAGTAGTATATAGTATATTTAGCTGCCATACAAAATATAGTTTTGAAAAAAAAGTCCTAGTGGGAAAAACTTTTTGTTTTCAATGCTATAGCTCTCAAACTTGTAACTGGTCAATATTGTATGTTAATACACAATTCTGCCAAGTTTGATTTAAATCGGATGACTATAGCATATAGCTGCCATTGGAAAAAGTTATTCGGCCGTGTTCTACAAACCTCTAACAACCCAAAAGCAATTGTCGGTGTTCCTGAAAACTCTTTTGGTTGTTTTCAAATGTTGCGAATTTTGTGGCAACATTTGGTCTATTTTTTTTTTGCTAATAAAGAGATTTCAGTCAAATATAATAATGAGGAACAAAGCTTGAATGATCGAACTACATTAATATTATTAAAAATTTTTATGGTTTTAAGTAAAAAAAATGAGTTTTAAAATATTGTCCACCAAAACAATGCAAGGAGGGCAGCAGAATGCAACAATACGCAAACCTGCCAACTTATTCCAAATGTGACAATATCATTTTCGGAGTTTTAATTTTGTTTTCCAAATTAAAAGTTTGTTCGCATAAATGAAGTATAAATTAAACAAGATAATGTGGATAAATTAACAGTTTATTAAAATATGATATAAAAGGTTAATTCAATGAAGTATCAAGAAAAACCTATCGATAAATTATATCGGTGAAATTTATAGCTACGCTTTCAAAATTTATTTTAATCTTTAAAAGTTTTAGGATGATTTTATGGGGGAATCATTGAACTCCGGAGGAATAGGTAGTAATGCCATATGGAAAACAGTCGGATATCGCGGCAGAAAAGTAGCTTACGCTTCATCAGAAATCAAAAGTAGATTGCATAATTTCTGAAACTTTTGTTTCGATAATGTCTCCCTCGCCAACGCCCTTCTCCCAGCAATATCCAAACAATTAATGCAGCCGCGGTCATTTTTATACCCTTTTCCCATTAAAAATGGGAAAAGGGGATCATGAAGTTGTGCAAATGTATGTAACAGCCAGAAGGAAGCTTCTCCGACCCTATAAAGTATATATATTCTTGATCAGCATCAACAGCCGAGTCGATATAGCCATGTCCGTCTGTCTGTCTGTCCGTATGTCTGTATGAACGCGTCGATCTTAGTGTGTGCGTTTGTCTATGTATGTGTGTCTCAAATGATCAGGGTTTTTTTTTAGTCTAGAATCTCGACTACAGCGCTCTAACTTGTTGAATTTATAATTGTGCACTCCACTCACTTGTAAGCAACAGGGTTGTCAATACAAAATGGTTTTGTGGCGGGGGGTCAGCGTTCTCTTCAATTTTTATACTCTGTACCAAAGGTACACATAGTATATTAAGTTTGTGCAAAAGTATGTAACACGGAGAAGGAATCATTTCCGACCCTATAAAGTATATATATTCCTGATTAGCATCAACAGCCGAGTCGATATAGCCATGTCCGTCTGTCTGTCCGTCTGTTTGAACGCACAGATCTCAGAGATGGAAAGAGATAGAGGTTTGACATGTATGGGACATATATTTCTTATACTTGCAGGCAGATCAAGTTTATTTTCAATTTTTGACACGCCCCCTCTCGCCACAGAAATTGGCAAAAAACGTCATATCTCCCACAGTTTTGATGATAGATTGTTCGTACCTTCTAGAGATATCTAGTAATCTAGTATCTAGTAATAAAAAATTATTTATCGATTTGCTGAAGGAATGATAAAGATCGGATGAATGTTACTCAAGTTATGAGCAAAAAACGGCTAGTGAACAATAGTTTATAGTTTGGAATTCAGTGCATACCACAACCACTTGCAGCATTTGGCTTAGAAACTACCAAACAAAATTTGAATCCTACATTAATTTAAACTATATTGAAGCCTACAACCCTGCCGTGGCAGCCCCAACTCAAAAACTACCAGTCAGCTGTTTTTGTCAGTTGTTTTGCATGCAACTCCGAAGCTAACTCCGAAGAACGGAATGTCCGACATTTGTAGAACACCGACATTTGATTTTAAAAACAACTGACCCCAAAATCTCTAGAGATTTCTGGAACACATCGGACTATTTTACAAATAAACTAATAATCAAATACAAGCTGCAAGGGTATATAATCTTCGGTGGAACCGAAGTAAGCTTTCCTCTATTTTTGAAATATGTGATCATATGTGGGAAAAGGCTATTACAAATGCTTTTTTAACCAGTTCGATACTGATAGCCGAAAAACCGATAGTTAATTGTTTTACTCAAACGACTTCAATCAACAATAATATAAATATGCAAAACTTGTAATTTTTATCCACTAAAATTTCATTTTATTAGCTTAATATAGTAATTACTTAACTGTACGTTTCTAAAATGCAAAATAAACGGCTACCTCAACTTCATATCCGTTCCAAGAGGAGGGGAGCCCAGAATGAATCTCATTTCCGTAGCAGAGCGTTATTAATGCTTGCCTAACCTGCGTTAAAGCCGAAGCCCCTTAAAGTGGATGACAAACGAAGGTCAAATTAAAGAACTTTTTGGCCTAGTTTCTACATGTACATACACACTTACTATGTGCTTATCCTTTTGGCACTCTATTTTCCAGTATATTTGACATTTGCTTTCCTCAGTCTCGGGCAAAAAATTGGCCAAATTTTAATTTTCCACTAGATTTGTGTGGATTTCGCTACTTTTTTCCCCGTCTCCTGCTGGCATTTTGATTCTTCTTTATGGCCTTTGATTTTTAATGGGGATGAGTGGCGTGACACGAATATGTCGAGAAATAAAAAAGTACAAAAAATGTACATTAACAATGCATGTGATTTTGATTTTTATACCCTTGTAAAGGGTATTATAATTTTGCCCAGAAGTTTGCAACGCATAAAAATATTCATTTCCGACCCCATAAACTATATATATTTTTGATCAGGGCGACGAGCTGAGTCGATTGAGCTTTGTCCGTCCGTCTGTCTGTCCGTCTGTCTGTCTGTCTGTCTGTCCGTCTGTTTCTACGCAAACTAGTCTCTCAGTTTTAAAGCTATCGAACTGAAATTTTGCACAGAGTCTTCTTTTTACTGCACGCTGCTAATATGTCGGAACCGACCGGATCGGATGACTATATCTTATAGCTGCCATAGGAACCATCGGTCAAAAAATGGGTCTTAGTGAGAAAAACTTTTTAGTTTTCAATGCCAGCGTCATAAAACTCGGCCATTATTAATAATATATGCTTTTAAACAGATTTGCAAACTTTGGTCAAAATCGGATGACCATATCTTATAGCTGCCATAGGACCGATCGGTCGGAAAATGGGTCTTACTGAGAAAAACTTTTTTGGTTTCAATGTTAGCGTCATAAAACTCGGCCATTATTAATATTATATGCTTTCAAACAGATTTGCAAACTTTGATCA
Organism: Lordiphosa magnipectinata; assembly: GCA_037044535.1. Taxonomy (NCBI): domain Eukaryota; kingdom Metazoa; phylum Arthropoda; class Insecta; order Diptera; family Drosophilidae; genus Lordiphosa; species Lordiphosa magnipectinata. The sequence goes on from JBAMBO010003418.1 coordinate 9,793, forward strand.
AAGTCGGATGACTATATCTTATAGCTGCCATAGGACCGATCGGTCGGAAAATGGGTCTTAGTGAAAAAAATTTATTTTTTCCAAGTAAATCGTTCTTAAGGTCGGTGATTATTAATATTAAACGCTTTCAAACTAATTTGAAAAATTTGGTCGAAATCAGATGACTATATCTTCAGGCTGCCATAGGACTTATCGGTCGGAAAATGAGTCTTAGTCAGAAAAACTTTTTTGTTTTCAATTTTATCGTTCTTAAACTTAGCGATTGTTAATTTGATATGTTTTCAAAAAGATTCGCGAAATTTGGTCGAAATTAGCTGTTCATCTGACGGAAAATGGATTTTAGTTACAAAAGTTTTTGATTTTTATTTAAGCGTTCTTAAACTCTGTCATTTCAAAAACAGCTTTTGCAAGGGTATAAAAACTTCGGCACAGACGAAGTTAGCTTGGCCTTCTCGTTTTGGTATAAGCTCAGGACTATGTAAAAAAGTAATTGAAATTTTATTGAAAATTTAGAGATAAATTAAAGACTTTAGAATATGTAGATATGTATATAAAGCGTGTGAATTTGATTATTTTAATTACAATCATTGAAGTTTGATTTTTATTGGAGAAGTTATCATCATTAATTTAAAGACACCGTTATTTAAAAAAAAAATTCATTTAAAATTGAAATGAACATTTTTCAGGATTCTTGACGGGCGGGGAATTTTTTAAATTTCTTTTAGACGGCCGGAACGGAACAATAATTCGTGACGATCCGGGCTGGGTCTTATTTCTCGTTGTGCGCCCATTTCTGATTTCAACCAAAGCAAACCTGTTCCAGTAGTATATTGTTAGGGTTCTATTCCTTCTTACAATTGTTGTAATGCGATATTAGGGATGCAAACCGCTCTGGAATCAAAACATACCATTAATAACATTGGCTAAGACGATTATATCTGTTTCCATTGTTGTTGGGTTTTTTTTTAATTATACAAAGTAATTCAGTTCTTTTTTAAAAGGAAAGAGCGTCATTTGTCTCATGTTTATGGCATAGCGTCATATCTCCGACCAGTACGTTTTGCCGTCGGAGATATGACTCTTTTTTTCTGTCGGAGATATGACGTTTGAAAGCGACATATCTCCGCGCAGAGGTATGTCGTTTTAAAACGACATTTCTCCGACAGAAAAAAAGCGTCATATCTCCGCGCGGAGGCATGTCGTTATGAAACGACATAACTCCTTAAATATGAGCTTATTTTAAAGCTACTGAAATTTTATATCACTTTCCCTTTGGAATTTTTCAAATATCTCCTTCCGTTCAAAAGTTACGAATTTTGCAACGCTAAATTAGCGAAACCGGCCACTGTGCGGCGGAGATATGACGTTTTGAAACGACATATCTCCGACAGAAAAAAAGCGTCATATCTCCGCGCGGAGATATGTCGTTTTGAGACGACATATCTCCGACAGAAAACAAGAAAGAAAGTCGGTCAAGCCCGACTATAACATACTCTGTACCCTTAACGTCTCAGCTCGCATTTGCTCACGAGTTATACGCGCTCATCTCTAAGTTTCACTCTCTCTCTCTCTCTCTCTCTCTCTCTCACTAAGATTGACGTTCAATAGAATGCTGCGGTGGTGGGTGGGGTGGTGCTGGGTGTTTACTGGCCGTTTTTTGCTCATAACTTGAGTATCGTTCATCCGATCTTTATCATTCCTTCAGCAAATCGATAAATAATTTTGTTGACAATTTATCTCTAGAACGAAACTAACAAAAGTTTCAAGAAACAACGCAAAAAACGCTTTTTTTTTGAATGCTTCGCATTTCAAATTTAACGGGCACTTCTAAGTTCGCTCAAAAGCTCAAGCTTTTGCACTTAAAAAGTTAAGCCCTAAGCTTAAGCATTACCACCAGAAAGATGAAAGCACTCATTGCTTGTCTATTTTTGCTTTCATTGCTTTTAGCAGTTCCCAACTGATCTAAGCAATGATTGTATGGAGAGGCAGTTGGCAATCTTGCTTTCTTCAGCAAAAGCCTTCTGAAGAGTCGTTAGGGATAACGATGAAACAGTTCTGTAAAGGCAACCAGCTCTTTTTGGTGGTACAATGCATAAGTTGTTTACAAGTTGTGAACAAACGCAACTTTTTCGGACCTAGAGCCAGCCAACTCACACTAATTAAACATTAGAAAGGTCGCCAAATAAATTACAAATCTATATAAGAGACGGCCCGCTCTCTTTTTTGTAAATGAAACTAACAAAAGTTTCAAGAAACAACGCAAAAAACGCTTTTTTTTTGAATGCTTCGCATTTCAAATTTAACGGGCACTTCTAAGTTCGCTCAAAAGCTCAAGCTTTTGCACTTAAAAAGTTCAGCCCTAAGCTTAAGCATTACCACCAGAAAGTTGAAAGCACTCATTGCTTGTCTATTTTTGCTTTCATTGCTTTTAGCAGTTCCCAACTGATCTAAGCAATGATTGTATGGAGAGGCAGTTGGCAATCATGCTTTCTTCAGCAAAAGCCTTCTGAAGAGTCGTTAGGGATAACGATGAAACAGTTCTGTAAAGGCAACCAGCTCTTTTTGGTGGTACAATGCATAAGTTGTTTACAAGTTGTGAACAAACGCAACTTTTTCGGACCTAGAGCCAGCCAACTCACACTAATTAAACATTAGAAAGGTCGCCAAATAAATTACATATATATAATATATATATAATATATATATATATATTCTTGATCAGGGCGACGAGCTGAGTCGATTGAGCTTTGTCCGTCCGTCTGTCCGTCCGTCCGTCTGTCCGTCCTTCCGTCTGTCTGTCTGTTTCTAAGCATACTAGTCTCTCAGTTTTAAAGCTATCGAGCTGAAATTTTGAACAGAGTCTTCTTTTTACTGCATGCTGCTATGTCGGAACCGACCGGATCGGATGACTATATCTTATAGCTGCCATAGGAACCATCGGTCGAAAAGTGAGTCTTAGTGAGAAAAACTTTTGTGTCTTCAACGCAAACGTTCCCAATCATCGTATTTCTAAGTTTTCTATGCTTTTACTTAATTCCACCAAGTTTTATGAAAATCAGACAACTATGTATATAGTGTAGCTGCCATACAAAAGATATGTCTGAGAAAAAGTCTAAGTATGAAAAACTTTTTTGTTTTGAATGTTATCACTCCCAAACTTGTCACTAATCAATATTATATGCTACTGCACAATTCTACCAAGTTTAATCCAAATCGGATGACTATTGCATATAGCTGCCATAGGAACTATCAGTCGAAAAAGTAGTTCTAGCGGGAAAAACTTTTTTGTTTTCAATGGTAGCGTCTTTATACCTTCCAGTTGTGAATATTATCAGTTTCCACACAATTTCGGGGAGTTCGGTCAAAATCGGATGAATACATCGTATAGCTGCCAATAACAAACTGGAAAGCAAATGCTCAAAGTAGTGGCGCCATCCAGCTACAAAGGTACAAGTTAGTTTTCCTCTACTTTTTATTTTAATTTTTTATATATCAATATTTTTTTTTAGTATATTTTGGAATGCTGAAACTTAAAAACGATTTTTACAAATTTTTTATGGGAACGTTTTGGAATTTTTTCGGTAGGTACATAAACATTTTGTCTACAAGGGTATACAAATTACTGTATAATATCACAAATAAATGCATGATATATGTATATCCGGTTTTTTTTTCTGAGTGCTTAAAATCTCATTTAACGTCTTCAGGCTCAACACTTTGAATGGAACACAGTACTGTCAAAACCCTTTGGTTGGGCTCAGTACTGAAATCAGCCCTGATTTGAAAGAGATGGTACTTGAAACTTGGCTTTCCTTACATGATTTTTCGTCATGAATTTAACACTGGCAGGCATCGAAAATTCTAATGATAATGGCCTCATTCATTACTGCGTTATTTACATCTAAAGCGTTGTAATAAGAGGAAAATTAATAGCATAGAATGTCGGCTTTCAAAATAAATTACACTGTGCAACACTAAAAAGTTGATAGAGTCGGGACCAAAAAATTCTGAAAGGGTATGATGGTAGTATAAAACCCTGTCTTGGTTTGGTCTGATTAGCTGCCGTTTTCTTTTTATTGCACTTTGAACTTTTTAGCTTCAGAGTAGGACTAACGATTCCATATCTCGTGAATTATTGAGAATTTTGCGACAGAAAAAAACTACACAATTTCGAGCGAAATAATGTCGTTTTGTTTCGTTTCGCCAATAAAATCAAATTGTGCCAAAAAAAAATTTTATTTTTCGCCTCCTAACACAGTAAAAAATTCTTCCAACATTAAATTTCGTTAATACATAAATCCAGTATATAGATTCTTAACATGTTAGAAACTTTTTAATCTCTAATGATAACACAGGCTTCCAAAAAAAAGGCAAGCTTTTGCAATAGAAACGATAGCCAACTTCTCATATGTATATTTGGTCGCTGAATTCAAATCAATTGTCTGTTTATTTTAATTAATTATTACCACATCTTCAGCATTTTGATATAATAGCTCTTTTAAAAGCCATGGGCCAAATTCTATACAAATTTACGACCCCTTTTTACATTTTTAAAATAATATTAACTTCCAAAATGTCTTTAAATTAACAAAAATTAATTTCAAATAATTTTTTAATATCCACTCTTTTTTTTCCAAAAACTACCTTGTTATTATAAAAGTATAAAAAAAATCCAAAATCAAGAAAAAAAAATGGAAAATTTTTATCGTTTTTGGGCTATAACTTTAAAAAGAGCTATTACACTGTGCTACACTAAAAAGTTGATAGCGTCGAGACCAAATAATTCTGAAAGGGTGTGATGGCAGTATAGAAACCCTGTCTGGGTTTGATCTGATTAGCTGCCGTTTTCTTTTTATTGCATTTTGAAATTTTCAGCTTCTGATTGGGATTCGCAACTCCATATCTCGTAAACCATTCGGAATTTCGTTTTGACGTCTTAAAGGAAGTTGTTGCTCTTGGCTAAGCTAACAAAATGTTCTTAAGTAGCAAGTCAAAAAAGTCACATCCTTATACTCAAAATTACAAAAATTTCTTAAAATCATCATCTTTTTCCCTCATTTTGTACTGTTTTTTAACTTTGTCTGAAAAACTCTAACGAATTTGACTAAGCAATGCAGGACAAAAAACGTAGCTTGGACTAAAATAAACAAACGATAGGAACATATAAACTTCGTTCGATTGGTCCTTCGTATGAAGTTGGTTCGTTCTAACGGTTTGTTTATTTTGGTCTAAGCTGCAACTTTGTGCTGTATTACTTGTCCAAATTTGAAACGGGTTTCAAGATGAAGTTGAAAAACTGTAGAAAAGTGGTAAGAACTTGGATTTTTTGGTCAGCTTTTGTAAATTTGAGTATGAAGATATAATTTTTTTGATTTGCTACAAAGAAATGTTTTGTAGGTCAACCCAAATGCAACAACTTTGCTTAAGATTTAAAAGCAAAATTCACAATTATTTACGAGATATGGAAGCGTTAGTCATACTCTGAAGCTGAAAAGTTCAAAGTGCAATAAAAAGAAAACGGCAGCTAATCAGATCAAACCCAGACAGGGTTTCTATACTGCCATCACACCCTTTCAGAATTATTTGGTCTCGACGCTATCAACTTTTTTGAGTTCAAAAATGTGTCACAGTGTTATTATCAAAAACTCAAGATGTGTTAAATTAGAGGAGGACCATCCATTAATGTTTCCTAAGATATTTTTCTGTCATCAGACCATTTAAAATAATTTGATTATAAAACAACCATACTTTCCATTTTAAAATCCATTAAAATTGTAGCTTATGAACAAAATCAAAACGTGTTGGGTTTGTCTGTAAGATCATTCAATGCAGCTTACATTAAAACAAATTTGGTTGGAAACGGTTAATTAATGCGGTTAATTAATGTCACCTATAAATGTAAACAACACACGTTTATGCAAATATCTCGTAAACATGACGTGCTGGGCGAAAACGGACAATTGATTTGAATTCAGCGACCAAAAATATATATGGAAAGTTTGCCATCTTCTCCATTTCAAAAGCTTGTAACCAATTGTAATGTTTACTATGTTAACAATTTGATTTGCAAATCGGACACTTTGCTTTTTGTTCTTCATGGAGTTCAACATCGAATTCAGCAATACGCCTGGAATTTTCCTCAACTACTCTTATCCCAACACGATTCGCTCACATTAAAGTGATTGCAAGGCCTTAAAAGGACAGATTTTGGGTTCACGAAACAAATGTTGCATGGGTTTTCATGAACAAATGAAGACTCAGTCAGTTAAATTTGAATGAATTTATAATGAATCAAAATTTGTTAGTTCCTAAACATCGTCATCGTTATCGACACGGGTAAATAAATCTTGTTTATTGAAGCGATCATTCAGTGCAACAGTGCGAGACAAAAACCCTTTCTTTAAATATAAAATTTATTTTGATTTTTATGACAGCGTCTTAAAATTTTGTTATTGGTCGATCGAAATTATGTCGTTTTAGAACGACATAGTTTCGACGTTCCAATTAGAGTTTTTAGTCGAAATAATTTAGTTTTGTTTTGTCGGAATAATGTCGTCTGAAGACGAAATTATGTCGTCGGAATTATGTCGCTATGCCGCGATGGGTGTTGGGGTGCGGGGTGTTAACTGGCCGTTTTTTGCTCATAACATGTGTATCGTTCATCCCGATCTTTATAATTTCTTCAGCAAATCGATAAATAATTTCGATTACTAGATATCCCTAGAAGGTAAGAACCATCTATCATCAAAATTGTAGGAGATATGACGTTTTTTCCAAATTGCGGTGGCGGGAGGGGGCGTGGCAAAAATTGAAAATTAACTTGATCTGCCTGCAAGTATAAGAAATATATGATGCATGTCAAACCTCTATCTCTTACCATCTCTGAGATCTGTGCGTTCATACAGACGGACAGACGGACGGACGGACGCACGGACAGACGGACATGGCTATATCGACTATTTTGCACTAACTTAATATACTCTGTGTACCTTTGGTAGAGAGTATAATAAATGCCTCTCGCACGACTACAGCCCCACAACTACCCATTCGCCCTTTGTGATTTTGCACGCTTAGTCCTTTGTAAATGTAAAATTGGCTCAAACAGCACCTCAGAAGGAGGGCCAGGGCCAAGCTTCGCTCAATCTCTTGGCGTGTGTGCTTATAATTTTTCGCACAAGGAGAAAGGGACCTACAGTTTAACGCCGAATCCGAACGGCAATAGTTAGAGAATTTTTGCTTTTTCATGGCTTGTTACTTCACAGCTGGCGCCAGTAGCTGGTGAAGGTGACCGGGTGTTTAAAAGCTTTTTTTCTAAAAAAAGAAAAAACTTTTTCTATTAGATGGTCCGAGGCGGTTAATTTTTCAACAAAATTGGACAGAAAACTATTTGACTAAAAAAGTTGTGAAGCTTTTAAAAATTTCATTATTTTTAACGATTTTATTTTTTTTTTTTAAAGAGTGGTCAAGGTCTTTTCAAAATGCATAAGTTTGTTTTGCACCGATTTGCACAAAGCCGTTTTTCTTTCGATAGACTGTAAGTCTAATTACAGGTTGGTGTTCGATGTGTGGTCAAAAAATTTCGCCTCAAATGCGTCTGACGCTGTGATACATTCAAAATTGGAATTCACCGATACTTCTACGTTAAAACTGAATAGTTTTTCTTTCATAAAACTTATCTAAACGATTTAGAAATGATAAATAATTTTGTAATTAAAATATTTAATGGAAAATCCATCTCTTATTTTGAAATTCCCCTAACTAACGAATTGTGTATTTCCGACCCCTCCTCTGGAACAATTTTTTTCATATTTCAACCTCTTAAGTACAAAAACAACATAAAATAATTTTCATTTTCTAGATTGTTCTAAACGACACACTGTGCTCTGTCCGTTTTAGGAGAACATTTTTATAATGTGCCCCGGAGGCAAAGATTTACAGTTGCTGGGAAGATAAGTATGACAAAATCTTAGATACATTTACCAACATCGAACCCTCAGAAGTTAACAAGTGGTATAAATCGTTATAAAGGATGATCCATTAAGAAGTTTTTTTTTTAAATTACAAATAAAACACAAAAAATGGAATTGGATGGTGGAATCTTTATTATGGGCTGAAGGAACTATCTCTGAAATTTACTTTTTAAAAATAATTTCATTGAAATGTTGACCGCGACTACGCCGTAAATGATCACTTTTTCCAGCATTGCTACACATACACACAGGCACATTTCTGGCTAAAAGGATACTTCAACAAACAAAATTGTCGCATTTGGGCTGATGAGCAACCCGAAGATACTCTCGAACTACCCTTAAATCTACAAAAATTCACTGTTTGGTGGGGTTTATGGTCTGTTGGAATCATCGGTCCATATTTCTTTAAAATTGAGGCGGTATAGAACATAACCGTTAATGGCGAGCGCTACCGCACCATGATAAATGACTTTTGGTTACCCGAAATTAAAGCCCTTGATGTCGGTGACATTTGGTGGCACCAAGACGGTGCTACGGCACACAAAGCGAGGGACACAATGACTTTATTGAGAAATCATTTAGGTGAGCAGCTTATTTCGCGATCCGGTCCTGTCAACTGGCCGCCTAGATCATGTGATTTCACACCACTGTACTTCTTCCTGTGGGGCTACGTGAAGTCACGTGAAGTTACGGACGGACAGACAGACAGACGGACATGTCTATATTGACTCGGCTGTTGATGCTGATCAAGAATATATATACTTTATAAGGCCGGAGATGATTCCTTCTGGCTGTTACATACTTTTGCACAAACTTAACATACTCTATGTACCTTCGGTACAGAGTATAACAAACTTCTTTATGGATCACCCGTTATAACTTGAACATATATGATTTGAAAGGGGTTGTGAGATTCGAAAATAGATCTACTTATATGTACAAAAATTGGCCGGAACTGTCGTGTAGATCTAGGAGGGATCGAAAATTTTTTTTAACCATTTAAGCCTCTGAAGCCGTGTCTTATATAATATTTCTGAGTTGATTTTGATCTCTTATTGCAGTTCAACTGAAGACTAGATGTGCTCTGTATGCTAATTTTCCATTTTCTGTTTGTCCTATAAAAATAATCGAATCAAACACATGTTCAAATGCGTAAGTGGGCAGTTTCCTTCTAGTCCTTGCCCATATTATGAAATGTATATCAACAATTGTTTTTCTATGCCCTCCAGTCAGTGATGCCATTTTATTTTTTATGGTTGCTAGATCTAGCAATTTTGAAAGTGGAAATGCTATTAAATTTTTGGAAATGCTGTTAGCAACAAATCTGGCAATTTTTATACTCTGTACCGAAGGTACATAGAGTATATTAAGTTTGTGCAAAAGTATGTAACAGGGAGAAGGAATCGTTTCCGACCCTATAAAGTATATATATTCTTGATCAGCATCAACAGCCGAGTCGATATAGCCATGTCCGTCTGTCTGTCCGTATGAACGAAGAGATCTCAGAGATGGTAAGAGATAGAGGTTTGACATGTATGGGACATATATTTCTTATACTTGCAGGCAGATCAAGTTTATTTTCAATTTTTGCCACGCCCCCTCCCGCCCCCGCAATTTGGAAAAAACTTCATATCTCCTACAGTTTTGGAGATAGATCGTTCGTTCCTTCTAGAGATACCTTGTAAACAAAATTATTTATCGATTTGCTGAAGGAATGATAAAGATCAAAGATCAAAGATGAACGATACTCAAGTTATGGGCAAAAAACGGCCAGTTAACACCAACCAACCTTACCAACTTAGAGATGAGCGCGTATAACTCGTGAGCAAATGCGAGCTGTGACGTTAAGGGTACAGAGTATGTTATAGTCGGGCTTGACCGACTTTCTTTCTTGTTTAACTATGCTTAGCTATTTTTTTTTTAGCTATTTCTACTTTTAAGTCGAAGTGCTAAATAATGAATAATAATTCATTTTGAAAGCCGAGCATCTATGCTATTAAACTTCTTCTTATTACAACGCTTTAAATGTTAATAAAGCAGTAATGATTGAGGCCATTATCATTAGAATTTTCCATACCTGCCAGTGTTAAATTCATGACGAAAAATCATGTAAGGAAAGCCATGTTTTTAGTTTCATCTCTTTCAAATCAGGGCTGATTCCAGTACTGAGCCCATTAAAAATGTTGAACCTGTAAACGTTAAATGAGATTTTAAGCACTCAGAAAAAAAAACAGATCCTCTAATATATATTTGGAATGGATATTTATCATGGATATATATGTGATATTATACAGTCCTTTTTTTCGTATCCTTTTTAGGATTTTCAGCTCCATGAAATGAAAATCTAAGATCAATTAAATATTAAATGGATAGTTTTTGGGCTTAGCACTTAAAAAAAAATAAAAATATACACGACCATGAGCCGGCTAAGAACTGTTTTTAAAATTAAATGTGTATTTTACTACTCAAAAACGAATATTAATGGATACCAATTTTTTTTTTTTCCAATGGTTCATCAATAAATATCCTTTATTGTCTGTGCATGAGGATGGTTTTGAGAACTTTTATTTGCTTTATTATTGAATAGTTATTGGTTAGCGACCTTTCTAATTATAAGTACCTTGATGTTAGCCGGCTCTAGGTCTCGACCTAATTATTCTAAATATTTATTATTTAATATTATTTTGAACAAATGCAACTACGCAAATGTAGCATAAGTTTTCCCTGTTTGATTTGTCGGCCAAATATTTAAGTTCAATGTTAACTAGCCAAAATTTACGGCGAATCACAACCTTCCCGTTCAGCTCAATACTGAAAGTAGCCGATTTTTATTTAAAACTTATCCATTTTAAGCTTGTTTTGTGCAGCGATTCAGGTTCGCCTCAGGTTCCGAAAAAACCTAAAGATTTTGACTCCAGGCTGTTTGCCGACCACATTTTAAGTATTAATGTAGTCTGAACTAACATAGTGATTAGTGCTGCCAAATAAGTCCTGTACTTCTAGCACTAAGAAGAAATATGAAATAAATAAATAAATAAGGTAAACTCCTTTGTGTAATTTTTTATTAGATTTTAGTTCTTAAATCGATTTTTTTTAAGTTCTCACTTTTAGCAACTTTTTTTAGACACTTTTTTTTATTTTTAGCTATTTCTAGCAATTATTTTTTGCAAATTTAGCAACTTTCGGTCCTCATATTCTGGCAACACTGCCAGCTACTGGAGTCTTCTGCGCTGTTATAGCCTGTATGACTGACAAACCAGGATTACTTCATGCTCCTGTGGTCATAGCTACCAGTAGCCAGGTGGTGGCCAGGAACTTAAATGGCAATGCTGCAGCTTCAGTGATTACTCCAGTTACAGTACCAGCCCCAATTGTGAAAACTGTCGCAACAATTGCTCTAGTTTTGGTTCCTTTGTCGCCTCTCATGATTGCCAACTATGCCAATGCTTTGACTGCTATGCCACTGCTATTGCACCAGCTTCGTGTTTCCTTTAACTTGAGCTAAATATGCGGCGGGGTGATTTCTTTTAATTTCATGAGAATTGTTAACAATTCTTTTCAGCCACATCGAATTTGTGGCAGAGAGAACATCTACGTTTGGTTTGTTTCGAGAAAAAAAAAAACAAAAAAGTTCAGATGGAAAACCAAATGAATCAGAAGTATAATATGGGACCAGTTTACAAAGCAGAACCTACAGATGAAGCATCATCAGAAACTGAAGAGAAGCCACGCTTGAAGACCTTTTTAAAGGGAGTTAAAAAAGCCCGCCCCAGATAACGTATGGGGGAAGGGAAAAGGGTGAATCAAATGTAAAGTTTTTGAATTTCCCTTGCCGGAACTATTTCCTAGGTAATTCTTAAATGAACAATTTAATTTCGGTTTGGTTTTACAATTGAATGCCTAAATCTCTTTCTATAATTAAATTTATCTGATGGAAAATCCCTTGTTTTTTAGAAATATGATTATACATATTTTTAATTTCAAAAATTTTCTTTTCATTTCCTCCATTTTTTTCTCAGCACGTAATCGCAATAGGAATCGCTTTTTGCGCAAAAAGATTTTCCCAAAATCTTCTTTCTCCACTTTAAACGAACTCGTGGATCTCACTGTCAATGGTTTGGTAATAATCCGTACGGCAAATGGTAAATTTGTGGCCAAAGCTTTGGTCAATTCGCAGACTTACGAGGTGGAGGCACAACTGAAGAGCGAAGCCAAAACTCTTCTGTACGACAACGTTGGACGCGATTATTATTTGGAGAAAATGAAGCCCAAAGATGATTCCGGTTTTGTGGAGGATGTACTGTTGGGGGACAGCAACAAAGACATCAACATCGCTAATTTAGCTTCTTATGCTTTGTATAAACTCTTTGGCGATTGGGAAAAGCAAGGATTTCAGGTGCCCGAGCTCCAGCCACCCAATGCAAAGGAAAAGAAGCAATTACCAGAGAATTGGAATGATATACATCTAGTTAGCTTGCTAAATTTTATGCGTCCCAATTTGATGATTAAAAGTGAGGGAACCAAATTCCGTGACGGGGCCAATCCGGAGCATTTGGTCTCAATGAATTTGGATGGTACTCTATTTATGGCAAGTGGTTCATCCAAGAAATTAGCTAGACGCTTTTTGGCCGTGAAGGCATGTAATGCGGTGTTTGGAACTCAGTATGAGTGTTAAGATCACCTTCCATCACGAAAATGGCACAGTATTCAACATATTTACAAATGTACTATAGAAATAAAAAAAATTTTCTTTACAAATGGAAAAGATTAGTTCTGGTGATTACCTTTCTGGGTATTAGCGAGAGTCAAAGGTAATTCTGACAGTGTGTTTCAGTCCATACAGAATCAAAGTAGACGAACAGACCAAAAGGGACAAAGGAGTAGCGCCATTGTTCGCTATCACAGAAAAAACCAGTCGAGTATGGCATTTCCTCATACTTGGTTTTTTTCTAATACCCCCAAAATCAGAAATCTTTTTACCTCTATTAAATTGATATAACTCACGCGATCTGACCCGCCTAAAAACTATTTTGTATTGACAACTCTGTTGCTTACAAGTGAGTGGAGTGCACTAATATAAATTCAAAAATGCCCGCGGCTGCATTAATTGTTTGGATATTGCTGGGAGAAGTCCGTTGGAGAGGGAGACATAATCGTAACAAGAGTTTCAGAAATGATGCAATTCACTTTTAATTTCTGATGAAGTGTAAGCTACCTTTCTGCCGCGATATCCGACTGTTTTCCCCATA
>JBAMBO010003419.1:0-72021 GCA_037044535.1 Lordiphosa magnipectinata
ACTCTTCTCCGGCGGAAGAGAGACTTCTCTCGCGGAAGAGAGTCTTCTCTCGCCGAAGAGAGTCTTCTCTCGCGGAAGAGATTCTTCTCTCGCGGAAGAGAGTCTTCTCTGTCGGAAGAGAATCTTCTCCGGCGGAAGACAGTCTTCTCTCGCTGAAGAGAGTCTTTTCTGGCGAAAGAGAGTCTTCTCTGACGAAAGAGAGTGTACTCTGTCGGAAGAGAGTCTTCTCTGGCGGGAGAGACTCTACTCTGGCGGAAGAGAGTCTTCTGTTGAGGAGGAGATTCTTCTCCGGCGGAAGAGAGTCTTCTCTCGTCGGAAGAGAGTCTTCTCTCGCGGAAGAGAGTGTTCTCTCGTCGAAGGAGAGACTTTTCTGGCGGAAGACAGTCTACTCTCGCGGAAGAGATTCTTCTCTGTGCGGAAGAGAATCTTCTCTGTCGAAAAAGAGTTTTTTCTCGTCGGAATAGAGTCTTCTTCTCTGGTGGTAGAGAGTCTTCTCTGGCGAAAGAGAGTCTACTCTGTCGGAAGAGTGTCGCGACTGTTGGAAGAGACTCTTCTCTGCGCGGAAGAGAGTCTTCTCTCGCGGATGAGAGTCTTCTCTGGCGAAAGAGAGTCTTCTCTGACGGGAGAGACTCTACTCTGGCGGAAGAGAGTCTTCTGTTGTGGAGGAGATGTCTTCTCTCGGCGGAAGAGAGTCTTCTCTCGCCGAAAGAGATGTCTTCTCTCGGACGGAAGAGATTCTTCTCTCGCGGAAGAGAGTCTTCTCTGTCGGAAGAGAGTCTTCTCCGGCGGAAGAGCAGTCTTCTCGCGCTGAAGAGAGCCTTCTCTGTCGGAAGAGAGTCTTATCTAGTCGAAAGAGAGTCTTCAATCTGACGAAAGAGAGTGTACTCTGTCGGAAGAGAGTCTTCTTCTGTCGGTAAGAGAGTGTTCTTCTCTGGTGAGGAGAGACTCTTCTCTGGCGGAAGAGAGTCTTATCTCGTCGGAAGAGAGTCTTCTCTGTCGGAAGAGAGTCTTCTCTGTCGGAAGAGAGTCTTCTGTCGCGGAAGAGAGTCTTCTCTCGCGGAAGAGATTCTTCTCTCGCGGAAGAGAGTTTTCTCTGTCGGAAGAGAGCTCTTCTCTGGTGGAAGAGAGTCTTCTCTCGCGAAAGAGAGTCTTCTCTCACGGAAGAGAGTCTTCTCTCGCGGAATGAGAGTCTTCTCTCGCGGAAGAGAGTCTTCTCTCGCGGAGGAGAGTCTTCTCTGTCGGAAGAGACTCTTCTTCGGCAGCGAGATCGAGAGTCTTCTGTTGTGCGAGAGAGTCTTCTCCCGCGGAAGAGAGTCTTCTCTCGCGCGAAGAGAGTCTTCTCTCGCGGAAGAGAGTCTTCTCTCGCGGAAGAGAGTCTTCTCTGTCGGAAGAGAGTCTTCTTCTCGGGCGGAAGAGAGTCTTCTCTAGCGGAAGAGAGTCTTCTCTGGTCGGAAGAGAGTCTTCTCTGGCGGAAGAGAGTCTTCTCTCGCGGAAGAGAGTCTTCTCTCTCGGAAGAGAGTCTTCTCTGGCGGAAGAGAGTCTTCTCTAGCGGAAGAGAGTCTTCTCTAGCGGAAGAGAGTCTTCTCTGTCGGAAAAGAGTCTTCTCTGTTCTGGAGGAAGAGAGTCTTCTCTCGCGGAAAAGAGTCTTCTCTCGCGGAAAAGAGTCTTCTCTCGTCGGAAGAGAGTCTTCTCTGGCGGAAGAGAGTCTTCTCTGGCGGAAGAGAGTCTTCTCTGTCGTAAGAGAGTGTCGACTGTTGGAAGAGAGTCTTTTCTGGCGGAAGAGAGTCTGCTCTCGCGGAAGAGAGTCTTCTCTAGTCGGAAGAGAGTCATCTCTCTGTCGGAAGAGAGTCTTCTCTGTCGGAAGAGAGTCTTCTCTCTGCGGAAGAGAGTCTTCTCTGTCGGAAGAGAGTCTTCTTCTCTGGTGGGAGAGAGTCTTCTCTGGCGGAAGAGAGTCTTCTTTTCTGTTGGAAGAGAGTCTTCTCTGGCGGAAGAGAGTCTTCTCTCGCGGAAGAGAGTCTTCTCTCGTCTATGTCGGAAGAGAGTCTTCTTCTCGGCTGGAAGAGAGTCTTCTCTAGCGGATGAGAGTCTTCTCTGTCGGAAGAGAGTCTTCTCTGGCGGAAGAGAGTCTTCTCTGGCGGAAGAGAGTTTTCTTGTCGGAAGAGAGTCTTCTTCTGTCGGAGGAGAGTCTTTTTTGGCGGAAGAGAGTCTTCTCTCTGGTGGAAGAGAGTCTTCTCCGTCGGTAGAGAGTCTTCTCTGGCGGAAGAGAGTCTTCTCTATCGGAAGAGAGTCTTTTCTGTCGGAAGAGAGTCTTTTCTGGGAAGAGAGTCTTCGCGGAAGAGAATCCTCTTCTCTATTGGAAGAGAGTCTTTTCTGGCGGAAGAGAGTCTTCTGTCGCAGAAGAGAGTCTTCTCTGTCGGAAGAGAGTCTTCTCATGTCGGAAAGAGAGTCTTCTCGTGCTGGAAGAGAGTCTTCTCTAGTCGGAAGAGAGTCTTCTCTGTCGTGAAGAGAGTCTTCTCTGGCGGAAGAGAGTCTTCTCTGTCGGAAGAGAGTCTTCTTCTCTCGGAAGAGAGTCTTCTCTGTCGGAAGAGAGTCTTTCTCTGGCGGAAGAGAGTCTTCTTCTCTGGTCGGAGAGAGAGTCTTCTCTGTCGGAAGAGAGTCTTCTCTGGCGGAAGAGAGTCTTCTCTCGCGGAAGAGAGTCTTCTCTGTCGGAAGAGAGTCTTCTGCTCTGCGCTGAAGAGAGTCTTCTCTGTCGAAAGAGAGTCTTCTCATGGCGGAAGAGAGTCTTCTTCTCTGGTAGAGAAGAGAGGTTCTTCTCTGGCGGAAGAGAGTCTTCTCTCTGCGGAAGAGAGGATCTTCATCTCTGGCTGGAAGAGAGTCTTCTCTGGCGGAAGAGAGTCTTCTCAGTCGGACAAGAGTCTTCTCTGGCTGAAGAGAGTCTTCTCTCGTCGGAAGAGAGTCTTCTCTGGCGGAAGAGATTCTTCTCTTGCGGAAGAGAGTCTTCTCCGTCGGAAGAGAGTTCTTTTCTGTCGGAAGAGAGTCTTCTCTGTCGGAAGAGAGTCTTTTCTTGTCGGAAGACGAGTCTTCTTCTCAGCGGAAGAGGAGTCTCTCTTCTACGCGTTTCGGCAAAGAGATGTCTTCTTCTGAGTCTGGAAGAGATGTCTTCTCTTGTCGAAGAAGAGAAGTATTCTTTCTCTGGTCGTCAAGAGAGTCTTCTCTTGTCTGGATGAGATGTCTTCTTCGTCAGATGGAAGTGAGATGTTCTTCTCTGGCGCTGGAAGAGATGTCTTCTCTATGCGGAAGAGAGTCTTCTCTGTCGGAAGAGAGTCTTCTCTGGCGGAAGAGAGTCTTCTCTGTCGGAAGAGAGTCTTCTTCTGGCTGGAAGAGAGTCTTCTCTGTCGGAAGAGAGTCTTCTCTGGCGGAAGAGAGTCTTCTCTCTGGTGGAGAGAGAGTCTTCTCTGTGCGGAAGAGAGTCTTCTCTGGCGGAAGAGAGTCTTCTCTGGCGGAAGAGAGTCTTCTCTGTCTGAAGAGAGTCTTCTCTGGCGGAAGAGAGTCTTCTCGCTGAAGAGAGTCTTCTCTGTCGGAAGAGAGTCGTTCTGCGGAAAAGTCTTCTCTGGAGAGAAGAGTCTTCTCTGTCGGAAGAGAGTCTTTTCTGGCGGAAGAGAGTCTTCTCTCGCGGAAGAGAGTCTCTATCGGAAGAGAGTCTTCTCTGGCGGAAGAGAGTCTTCTCTACGGAAAGAATCTCTGTCGGAAGAGAGTCTTCTCTGGCGGAAGAGAGTCTTCTCTGATGCGGATAGAGAGTATTCTTCTGTGCGGAAGAGATGTCTATCTCTGGTCGGAAGATAGTGCTTACTTCTAGTGTGTCGGAATGTAGAGTCTTCTCACATCAGTGAAGAGACTGTCTTCTCTGTTGGAAGCCAGTAGTCTTCTCTTAGTCGGAAGAGTAGTCTTGTAGTCTTCGATACCATGCTTTGTAGTAAGAGAGTGCTTCTTCTCTGTCGCTGGAAGAGAGTCTTCTCTGGTCGAAAGAGAGTCTTCTCTGGCGGAAGAGAGTCTTCTCTCGCGGAAGAGAGTCTTCTCTCTCGGAAGAGTGTCTTCTCTGTCGGAAGAGAGTCTTCTCTGTGCGGAAGAGAGTCTTCTCTCTGCGGAAGATAGTTTTCTCTAGCGGAAGAGAGTCTTCTCTGTCGGAAGAGAGTCTTCTTCTCTGTCGGAAGAGAGTCTTCTTCTCTGGTGGAAGAGAGTCTTCTCTGGCGGAAGAGAGTCTTCTCTGTCGGAAGAGAGTCTTCTTCTCTGTCGGAAGAGAGTCTTCTCTGGCGGAAGAGAGTCTTCTCTCGCGGAAGAGAGTCTTCTCTGTCGGAAGAGAGTCTTCTGTCGGAAGAGAATCTTCTCTGTGGAAGAGAGCTTTTCTGGCGGAAGAGAGTCTTCTCTCGCGGAAGAGAGTCTTCTCTTCGGAAGAGAGTCTTCTCTGTCGGAAGAGAGTCTTCTCCTGTGGAAGAGAGTCTTCTCTGGCGGAAGAGAGTCTTCTGTCGCGGAAGAAGTATTCTCTGTCGTAAGAGAGTGTCGACTGTTGGAAGAGAGTCTTTTGTGGCGGAAGAGAGTCTTCTCTGTCGGAAGAGAGTCATCTCTGTCGGAAGAGAGTCTTCTTCTCTGGTGGGAGAGACTCTTCTCTGGCGGAAGAGAGTCTTCTCTGTCGGAAGAGAATCTTCTTCTCTATTGGAAGAGAGACTTCTCTGTCGGAAGAGAGGATTCTTCTCTGGTGGAAGAGAGTCTTCTCTCGCGGAAGAGATTTTTCTTCTCTGGTGTAAGAGTGTGTTTTTCTCTGGCCGAAGAGAGTCTTCTCTGGCCGAAGAGAGTCTTCTCTTGTGGGAGAGAGTCTTCTCTGGCGGAAGAGAGTCTTCTCTGTGGGAAGAGAGTCTTCTTCTCTATTGTAAGAGAATCCTTTCTGGCGGAAGAGAGTCTTCTGTCGCGGAAGAAATTCTCTGTCGTAAGAGAGTCGTCGACTGTTGGAAGAGAGTCTTCTGTGGAGGAAGAGAGTCTTCTCGCGCTGAAGAGAGTCTTCTCAATCGGAAGAGAGTCTTCTCTGTCGGAAGAGGATCTTCTCTGCCAGAAGAGAGTCTTCTCTCTCGGAAGAGAGTCTCTTCGCTGGTGGGAGTGAGTGTTCTCTGGCGGAAGAAAGCCTTCTTCTCTCGCGGAAGAGAGTCTTCTCTCACGGAAAAGAGTATTCTCTGTCGGAAGACAGTCTTCTTCTCGGGTGGAAGAGAATCTTCTCTCGCGGATGAGAGTCTTCTCTGTCGGAAGAAACTCTTCTCCGGCGGAAGAGAGTCCTCTCGCGCTGAAGAGAGCCCTGTCATTCTGAATAGAGTCTTTTCTGACTGAAGAGAGTCTTCTCTAGCGGAAGAGAATCTTCTCATTCGGAATAGAGTCTTTTCTGGCTGAAGAGAGACTACTCTAGCGGAAGAGAATCTTCTCAGTCGGAAGAGCTATTCTTTTCTGGCTGAAGAGTGTCTTCTCCAACGGAAGAGAATCTTCTCAGTCGGAAGAGAGTCTTCTATCACGGAAGAGAGTCTTCTCCGTCGGAAGGGAGTCTTCTTCTCTGGCGGAAGAGAGTCTTCTCTATCGGAAGAGAGTCTTCTTCTCTGGTGGAAGAGAGTCCTTTCTGGCGAAAGAGAGTCTTCTGTCGCGGAAGAAAGTCTTCTCTGTCGTAAGAGAGTGTCGACTCTTGGAAGAGAGTCTTTTGTGGCGGAAGAGAGTCTTCTCGCGCTGTGGAGAGCCTTCTCATCCGGAAGAGAGTCTTTTCTGGCTGAAGAGAGTCTTCTCTAGCGGAACAGAATCTTCTCATTCGGAATAGAGTCTTTTCTGGCTGAAGAGAGTCTTCTCTAGCGGAAGAGAATCTACTCAGTCGAAAAAGATATTTTTTTCTGGCTGAAGAGAGTCTTCTCTAGCGGAAGAGAATCTTCTCAGTCGTAAGAGAGTCTTCTTCTCTCGCGGAAGAGAGTCTTCTCTCACGGATGAGAGTCTTCTCTGTCGGAAGAGAGTCTTCTTCTCTGGTGGAAGAGAGCCTTCTCTCGCGGAAGAGATTTTTCTGTCGGAAGTGAGTCTTCTTCTCAAGTGCAAGAGAGTCTTCACTGGCGGAAGAGAGTCTTATCTGTCGGAAGTGAGTCTTCTTCTCAAGTGCAAGAGAGTCTTCTCTGGCGGAAGAGAGTCTTCTCTGGCGCAAGAGAGTCTTCTCAGTCGTAAGAGAGTGTCGACTGTTTGAACAGAGTCTCTCTGCCGAAAAAGAGTCTTATCTGTCGGAAGAGAGTCTTCTCTCTCGGAAGAGATTCTTCTCTCGCGGAAGAGAGTCTTCTCTAGAGGAAGAGATTCTTCTCTCGCGGAAGAGAGTCTTCTCTAGCGGAAGAGAGCCTTCTCATTCGGAAGAGAGTCTTTTCTGGCGGTAGAGTGTCTTCTCTAGCGGAAGAGAATCTTCTCAGTCGGAAGAGAGTCAATCTCTCGTCGGAAGAGAGTCTTTTCTGTCGGAAGAGAGTCTTTTTCTCATGTGCAAGAGAGTCTTCTCTGGCGGAAGAGAGTCTTTTCTGTCGGAAGTGAGTCTTCTTCTCAAGTGCAAGAGAGTCTTCTCTGGCGGAAGAGAGTCTTATCTTTTTTGGCGAAAGAGAGTCTTCTTCTATGGTGAAAGAGTGTCTCTTCTGGCGGAAGAGAATCTTCTCTCGCGGAAGTGATGTCTCCTCTCGCGGAAGAGAGTCTTCTCTGGCGAAAGAGAGTCTTTTCTGTCGGAAGAGAGTCTTTTTCTCAAGTGCAAGAGAGTCTTCTCTGGCGGAAGAGAGTCTTTTCTGTCGGAAGTGAGTCTTCTTCTCAAGTGGAAGAGAGTCTTCTCTGGCGGAAGAGAGTCAATTCTGTCGGAAGAGAGTCTTTTCTGGCGGAAGAGAGTCTTCTCTGTCGGAGTCTTCTTTGCGAAAGAGAGTCTTCTCTGTCGGAAGTGAGTCTTCTTCTCAAGTGCGAAGAGAGTCTTCTCTGGCGGAAGAGAGTCTTGTCTCGTCGGAAGATAGTCTTTTTTGGCGAAAGAGAGTCTTCTTCTATGGTGAAAGAGTGTCTCTTCTGGCGGAAGAGAATCTTCTCTCGCGGAAGAGATTCTTCTCTCGCGGAAGAGAGTCTTTTCTGGCGGAAGAAAGTCTTCTCTGTCGATAGAGGGTCTTCTTCTCTAGTCGCAAGAGAGTCCTCTCTCTGGCGGAAGAGATTCTTGACTAATAGAAGAGAGTCTTCTCTGTGCGGAAGATAGTCTTTTTTGGCGAAAGAGAGTATTCTTCTATGGTGAAAGAGTGTCTCTTCTGGCGGAAGAGAATCTTCTCTCGCGGAAGTGATTCTTCTCTGGTCGGAAGAGAGTCTTTTCTGGCTGACGAGAGTCTTCTCTAGCGAAAGAGAATCTTCTCAGTCGGAAGAGAGTCAATTCTGTCGGAAGAGAGTCTTTTCTGTCGGAAGAGAGTCTTTTTCTCAAGTGCAAGAGAGTCTTCTCTGGCGGAAGAGAGTCTTTTCTGTCGGAAGTGAGTCTTCTTCTCAAGTGCAAGAGAGTCTTCTCTGGCGGAAGAGAGTCTTGTCTGTCGGAAGATAGTCTTTTTTGGCGAAAGAGAGTCTTCTTCTATGGTGAAAGAGTGTCTCTTCTGGCGGAAGAGAATCTTCTCTCGCGGAAGAGATTCTTCTCTCGCGGAAGAGAGTCTTTTCTGGCGGAAGAAAGTCTTCTCTGTCGATAGAGGGTCTTCTTCTCTGGTGGAAGAGAGTCTTTTCTGGCTGACGAGAGTCTTCTCTAGCGGAAGAGAATGTTTTCAGTCGGAAGAGAGTCAATTTTGTCGGAAGAGAGTCTTTTCTGTCGGAAGAGAGTCTTCTTCTCAAGTGCAAGAGAGTCTTCTCTGGCGGAAGAGAGTCTTTTCTGTCGGAAGTGAGTCTTCTTCTCAAGTGCAAGAGAGTCTTCTCTCGCGGAAGATGGTCTTGACTAATAGAAGAGAGTCTTCTCTTTCGGGAAGAGAGTCTTCTTCTCTCGCGGAATAGAGTCTTTTCTCTCGGAAGAAAGTCTTCTCTGTCGTAAGAGAGTGTCGACTGTTGGATGAGAGTCCTTTCTGGCGGAAGAGAGCCTTCTCATTCGGAAGAGAGTCTCTTCTGGCGGTAGAGAGTCTTCTCTGGCGGAAGAGACTCTTCTCCGGCGAAAGAGAGTCATCTCTAGCGGTAGAGAGCCCTTTCATTCGGAAGAGAGTCTTTTCTGGCGGTAGAGAGTCTTTTTTGGCGAAAGAGAATCTTCTTCTATGGTGAAAGAGTGTCTCTTCTGGCGGAAGAGAATCTTCTCTCGCGGAAGAGATTCTTCTCTCGCGGAAGAGAGTCTTTTCTGGCGGAAGAAAGTCTTCTCTGTCGATAGAGGGTCTTCTTCTCTGGTTGAAGATAGTCTTTTCTGGCTGACGAAAGTCTTCTCTAGCGGAAGAGAATCTTCTCAGTCGGAAGAGAGTCAATTTTGTCGGAAGAGAGTCTTTTCTGTCGGAAGAGAGTCTTCTTCTCAAGTGCAAGAGAGTCTTCTCTGGCGGAAGAGAGTCTTTTCTGTCGGAAGTGAGTCTTCTTCTCAAGTGCAAGAGAGTCTTCTCTCGCGGAAGATGGTCTTGACTAATAGAAGAGATTCTTCTCTGGCGGAAGAAAGTCTTCTCTGTCGATAGAGGGTCTTCTTCTCTGGTGGAAGAGAGTCTTTTCTGGCTGACGAGAGTCTTCTCTAGCGGAAGAGAATCTTCTCAGTCGGAGGAGAGTCAATTTTGTCGGAAGAGAGTCTTTTCTGTTGGAAGAGAGTCTTCTTCTCAAGTGCAAGAAAGTCTTCTCTGTCGTAAGAGAGTGTCACTTTTGGATGAGAGTCCTTCTCTGGCGGAAGAGAGCCTTCTCATTCGGAAGAGAGTCTTCTCTGGCGGAAGAGAGTCTTCTCTCTCGTAAGAGATTTTTCTCTGGCGGAAGAGAGTCTTCTATGTCGGAAGAGAATCTTCTTCTCTGGTGGGAAGAGAGTCTTCTCTGGCGAAAGACAGTCTTCTCTGGCGCAAGAGAGTCTCCTCAGTCGTAAGAGAGTGTCGACTGTTTGAATAGAGTCTTCTCTCTCGGAAAAGAGTCTTCTCGGGAAGAGAGTCTATCGCGGAAGAGAGTCTTCTCTGTCGGAAGAGATTCTTCTCTCGCGGAAGAGAGTCTTCTCTAGAGAAAGAGAGTCTTCTCTCGCGGAAGAGAGTCTTCTCTAGCGGAAGAGAGCCTTCTCATTCGGAAGAGAGTCTTCTCTGGCGGAAGAGAGTCTTCTCTGTCGTAAGAGAGTCTTCTCTGGCGGAAGATAAGTTTTCTCTCTCGGAAGATAGTCTTCGGCTAGTGCAAGAGAGTCTTCTTCTCTCGCGGAAGAGAGTCTTCTTCTCTGGCGGAAGAGAGTCTTTTCTGGCGGAAGAGAGTCTTCTCTCTCGGAAGATAGTCTTTTTTGGCGAAAGAGAGTGTTCTTCTATGGTGAAAGAGTGTCTCTTCTGGCGGAAGAGAATCTTCTCTCGCGGAAGA
Source organism: Lordiphosa magnipectinata (assembly GCA_037044535.1). NCBI lineage: Eukaryota > Metazoa > Arthropoda > Insecta > Diptera > Drosophilidae > Lordiphosa > Lordiphosa magnipectinata. The sequence goes on from JBAMBO010003419.1 coordinate 9,541, forward strand.
GATTCTTCTCTGGCCGAAGAGAGTCTTTTTTGGCGGAAGAAAGTCTTCTCTGTCGATAGAGGGTCTTCTTCTCTGGTGGAAGAGAGTCTTTTCTGGCTGACAGAGAGTCTTCTCTAGCGGAAGAGAATCTTCTCAGTCGGAAGAGAACCATTCTCTGTCGGAAGAGAAGTCTTTTCTGGCGGAAGAGAGTCTTCTCTCGCGGAAGAGAGTCTTCTCTGGCGTAAGAGAGTGTCGACTGTTTGGATGAGAGTCCTTCTCTGGCGGAAGAGAGCCTTTTCGCGCTGAACAGAGTCCTCTCAATCGGAAGAGAGTCTTCTCTGTCGGAAGAGAGTCTTCTTCTCAGCTGGGAGAGAGTCTTCTCTGGCGAAAGACAGTCTTCTCTGGCGCAAGAGAGTCTTCTCAGTCGTAAGAGAATGTCGACTGTTGGAAGAGAGTCTTCTCTGTCGGAAAAGAGTTTTCTTCTCTGGTGGGAGAGTGTCTCTTCTTGCGGAAGACAGTCTTCTCTGGCGCAAGATAGTCTTTTCAGTCGTAAGAGAGTGTCCACTGTTTGAAGAGAGTCTTCTCTGCCGGAAAAGAGTATTCTCTGTCGGAAGAGAGTCTTCTCTCTCTCGGAAGAGATTCTTCTCTGGCGAAAGAGACTCTTCTGCGGCGGAAGAGACTCTTCTCCGGCGGAAGAGAGTCTTCTCTAGCGGAAGGGAGCCTTCTCATTCTGAAGAGAGTCTTTTCTGGCGGTAGAGAGTCTTCTATATCGGAAGAGAGTCTTCTTTTCTGGTGGAAGAGAGTTTCTTCTGGCGGAAGGGAGTCTATTCTGGCGGAAGAAAATCTTCTCTTACGGAAGAGATTCGTCTCTTGCGGAAGAGAGTCTTCTCTGTCGGAAAAGAGTCTTCTCTCTCGGAAGAGATTCTTCCCTGGCGGAAGAGATTCTTCTCCGGCGGAAGAGAGTCTTCTCCGGCGGAAGAGACTCTTCTCTGGCGGAAGAGAGTCTTTTCCGGCGGAAGAGACTCTTCTCCGGCGGAAGAGAGACTTCTCTAGCGGAAGAAAGACTTCTTTGTTGTAAGAGAGTGTCGACTCTTGGATGAGAGTCCTTTCTGCCGGAAGAGAGCCTTTTCGCGCTGAAGAGAGTCCTCTCAATCGGAAGAGAGTCTTCTCTGTCGGAAAAGAGTCTTCTTCTCTGGTGGGAGAGTGTCCCTTCTTGCGGAAGACCGTCTTCTCTGGCGCAAGAAAGTCTTCTCAGTCGTAAGAGAGTGTCGACTGTTTGAAGAGAGTCTTCTCTGCCGGAAAAGAGTCTTCTCTGTCGGAAGAGAGTCTTCTCTCTCGGAAGAGATTCTTCTCTGGCGGAAGAGACTCTTCTCCGGCGGAAGAGAGTCTTCTCTGGCGGAAGAGAGTCTTCTCAGTCGTCCGAGAGTGTCGACTGTTTGAAGAGAGTCTTCTCTGCCGGAAAAGAGTCTTCTCTCGCGGAAGAGAGTCATCTCTCTCGGAAGAGATTCTTCTCTGGCGGAAGAGACTCTTCTCCGGCGGAAGAGAGTCTTCTCCGGCGGAAGAGAGTCGTCTCTCACGGAAGAGAAACTTCTCTCGCGGAAGAGAGTCTTTTCTGGCGGAAGAGAGTCTTCTCTATCGGAAGAAAGTCTTCTTCTCTGGTGGAAGAGAGTTTTCTCTGACGGAAGGGAGTCTATTCTGGCGGAAGAGAATCTTCTCTTACGGAAGAGATTCGTCTCTTGCGGAAGAGAGTCTTCTTTGGCGGAAGAGAGTCTTCTCTGTCGAAAGAGAGTTTTCTTCTCTGGTGGGAGAGAGTCTTCTCTGCCGGAAAAGAGTCTTCTCTCGCGGAAGAGAGTCTTCTCTCTCGGAATAGATTCTTCTCTCGCGGAAGAGACTCTTCTCCGGCGGAAGAGAGTCTTATCTAGCGGAAAGGAGCCTTCTCATTCTGAAGAGATTCTTTTCTGGCGGTAGAGAGACTTCTCTGGCGGAAGAGAGTCTTCTCTTTTGGAAGATAGTCTTGACTTATACAAGAGAGTTTTCTCTTTCGGAAGAGAGTCTTCTTCTCTCGCGGAAGAGAGTCTTCTCATTCGGAAGAGAGTCTTTTCTGGCGGAAGAGGGTCTTTTCTATCGGAAGAGAGTCTTCTTCTCTGGTGGAAGAGAGTTTTTTCTGGCGAAAGGGAGTCTATTCTGGCGGAAAAGAATCTCTCTTACGGAAGAGATTCGTCTCTTGCGGAAGCGTCTTCTCAGTCGTAAGTGAGTGTCGACTGTTTGAAGAGAGTCTTCTCTGCCGGAAAAGAGTCTTCTCTCGTGGAAGAGAGTCTTCTCTCTCGGAAGAGATTCTTCTCCCGCGGAAGAGAGTCATCTCTGGCGGAAGAGACTCTTCTCCGGCGGAAGAGAGTCTTCTCTAGCGGAAGAGAGCCTTCTCATTCTGAAGAGAGTCTTTTCTGGCGGTAGAGAGTCTTCTCTGGCGGAAGAGAGTCTTCTCTGTCGTAAGAGAGTCTTCTCTGGCGGAAGAGAGTCTTCTTTCTCGGAAGATAGTCATGACCAATAGAAGAGAGTGTTCTCTTTCGGAAGAGAGCCTTCTTCTCTCGTGGAATAGAGTCTTCTCTCTCGGAAGAGAGTCTTTTCTGGCGGAAGAGAGTCTTCTCTCGTCGGAAGAGAGTTTTCTTCTCTAGTGCAAGAGAGTCTTCTTCTGGCGGAAGTGAGTCTTCTCTGTCGGAAAAGAGTCTCGACTGTTGGAAGAGTCTTCTCAGGTGCAATAGAGTCTTCTCTCGCGGAAGAGAGTCTTCTCACTCGGAAGAGAGTCATCTCTGTCGGAAGAGTGTCTTTTCTGGCGGAAGAGAGCCTTCTCTCGCGGAAGAGAGTCTCTCTGTCGGAAAAGAGTCTTCTTCTCTCGTGGAATAGAGTCTTCTCTCTCGGAAGAGAATCTTTTCTGGCGGAAGAGAGTCTTCTCAGTCGTAAGAGAGTGTCGACTGTTTGAAGAGAGTCTTCTCTGCCGGAAAAAGCTTCCCTCGCGGAAAGAGAGTCTTCTCGGAAGAGATTCTTCTCTCGCAGAAGATAGTCTTCTCTGTCGGAAGAGACTTTCTCCGGCGGAAGAGAGTCTTCTCTAGCGGAAGAGAGCCTTCTCATTCGGAAAAGATTCTTTTCTGGCGAGAGACTCTCTCTGTCGGAAGAGAGTCTTCTCTGTCGAAAAAGAGTTTTCTTCTCTGGTGGGAGAGAGTTTTCTCTGGCGGAACACAGTCTTCTCTGGCTCAAGAGAGTCTTCTCAGTCGAAAGAGAGTGTCGATTGTTTGAAGAAAGTCTTTTCTGCCGGAAAAGAGTCTTCTCTCGCGGAAGAGAGTCTTCTCTCTCGGAAGAGATTCTTCTCTGGCGGAAGAGAGTCTTCTCTGGCGGAAGAGACTCTTCTCCGGCGGAAAAGAGTCTTCTCTATCGGAAGAGAGCCTTCTCATTCTGAAGAGAGTCTTTTCTGGCGGTAGAGAGTCTTCTCTGGCGGAAGAGAGTCTTCTCAATCGGAAGAGAGTCTTCTATGTCGGAAGAGAGTTTTCTTCTCTGGTGGGAGAGAGTGTTCTCTGGCGGAAGACAGTCTTCTCTGGCGCAAGAGAGACTCCTCAGTCGTAAGAGAGAGTCGACTGTTTGAAGAGAGTCTTCTCTGCCGGAAAAGAGTCTTCTCTAGCGGAAGAGAGTATTCTCTGGCGGAACAGAGTCTTCTCTGTCGGAAAAGAGTCTTCTTCTCTGGTGCAAGAGGGTCTTCTCTGCCGGCAGAGAGTCTTCTTCTCTCGCGGAAGAGATTCTTCTCTCGCGGAAGAGCGTCTTCCCTGGCCGAAGAGACTCTTCTCCGGCGGAAGAGAGCCTTCTCATTCGAAAGAGAGTCTTTTCTGTCGGAAGACTGTCTTTTCTGGCGGAAGAGAGCCTTCTCTCGCGGAAAAGAGTCTTCTCTGTCGTAAGAGAGTCTTCTCAGGCGGAAATGAGTCTTCTCTCTCGCGGAAGAGAGTCTTCTCGCTCGGTAGAGAGTCTTTTCTGGCGGAAGAGAGCGTTCTCTGGCGAAAGAGAGTCTTCTCTGTCGGAAGAGAGTCTTCTTCTTTGGTGGAAAAGTGTCTCTTCTGGCGGAAGAAAGTCTTCTCGGTCGTAAGAGAGTGTTGACTGTTTGATGAGAGTCCTTTCTGGCGGATGAGAGCCTTCACTTTCGGAAGAAAGTCTTTTCTGGCGGTAGAGAGTCTTCTCTGGTGGAAGAGAGTCTTCTCTCGCGGAAGAGAGTCTTTTCTGTCGGAAGAGAGTCTTCTTCTTTGGTGGAAGAGTGTCTCTTCTGGCGGAAGAGAGTCTTCTCGGTCGTAAGAGAGTGTCGACTGTTTGGATGAGAGTCCTTTCTGGCGGAAGAGAGCCTTCACTTTCGGAAGAAAGTCTTTTCTGGCGGTAGAGAGTCTTCTCTGGCGGAAGAGAGTCTTCTCTGTCGTAAGAGAGTTTTCTCTGGCGGAAGAGAGTCTTCTCAATCGGAAGAGAGTCTTCTCTGTAGGAAGAGAGTCGTCTCTGGCGGAAGAGCGTCTTCTCTGGCGGAAGAGATTCTTCTCTGTCGTAAGATAGTCTAGTCTGGCGGAAGAGAGTCTTCTCTCGCGGAAGAGAGTCTTTTCTGTCGGAAGAGAGTCTTCTTCTTTGGTGGAAGAGTGTCTCTTCTGGCGGAAGAAAGTCTTCTCGGTCGTAAGAGAGTGTCGACTGTTTGATGAGAGTCCTTTCTGGCGGAAGAGAGCCTTCACTTTCGGAAGAAAGTCTTTTCTGGCGGTAGAGAGTCTTCTCTGGCGGAAGAGAGTCTTCTCTGTCGTAAGAGAGTCTTCTCTGGCGGAAGAGAGTCTTCTCAATCGGAAGAGAGTCTTCTATGTCGGAAGAGAGTTTTCTTCTCTGGTGGGAGAGAGTGTTCTCTGGCGAAAGAGAGTCTTCTCTGTCGGAAGAAAGTCTTCTTCTCTAGTGCAAGAGACTCTTCTCTGGCGGAAGAGAGTCTTCTCTCGCGGAAGAGATTCTTCTCTTGCGGAAGAGATTCTTCTCTTGCGGAAAAGAGTCTTCTCTGTCGGAAGAGAGCCTTCCTCTCTGGTGCGAGAGAGTCTTCTCTGGCGGAAGACAGTCTTCTCTGGCGCAAGAGAGTCTTCTCAGTCGTAAGAGTGTCTCGACTGTTTGAAGAGACTCTTCTCTGGCGGATGAGAGTCTTCTCTTGCGTAAGAGAGTCTTCTCTGGCGGAAGAGAGTCTTCTCAATCGGAAGAGAGTCTTCTATGTCGGAAGAGAGTTTTCTTCTCTGGTGGGAGAGAGTGTTCTCTGGCGAAAGAGAGTCTTCTCTGTCGGAAGAAAGTCTTCTTCTCTAGTGCAAGAGACTCTTCTCTGGCGGAAGAGAGTCTTCTCTCGCGGAAGAGATTCTTCTCTTGCGGAAGAGATTCTTCTCTTGCGGAAAAGAGTCTTCTCTGTCGGAAGAGAGCCTTCCTCTCTGGTGCGAGAGAGTCTTCTCTGGCGGAAGACAGTCTTCTCTGGTGCAAGAGGGTCTTCTCTGCCGGCAGAGAGTCTTCTTCTCTCGCGGAAGAGATTCTTCTCTCGCGAAAGAGAGTCTTCCCAGGCCGAAGAGACTCTTCTCCGGCGGAAGAGAGACTTCTCTAGCGGAAGGGAGCCTTCTCATTCGAAAGAGAGTCTTTTCTGTCGGAAGAGTGTCTCTTCTGGCGGAGAGAGCCTTCTCTCGCGGAAAAGAGTCTTCTCTGTCGTAAGAGAGTCTTCTCAGGCGGAAATGAGTCTTCTCTCTCGCGGAAGAGAGTCTACTCTCTCGGTAGAGAGTCTTTTCTGGCGGAAGAGAGCGTTCTCTGGCGAAAGAGAGTCTTCTCTGTCGGAAGAAAGTCTTCTTCTCTAGTGCAAGAGACTCTTCTCTGGCGGAAGAGAGTCTTCTCTCGCGGAAGAGATTCTTCTCTTGCGGAAAAGAGTCTTCTCTGTCGGAAGAGAGCCTTCCTCTCTGGTGCGAGAGAGTCTTCTCTGGCGGAAGACAGTCTTCTCTGGCGCAAGAGAGTCTTCTCAGTCGTAAGAGTGTCTCGACTGTTTGAAGAGACTCTTCTCTGGCGGAAAAGAGTCTTCTCTCTCGGGAGAGATTCTTCTCTCGCGGAAGAGAGTCTTCTCTGTCGGAAGAGACTCTTCACCGGCGGAAGAGAGTCTTCTCAAGCGGAAGAGAGCCTTCTCATTCGGAAGAGAGTCTTTTCTGGCGGTAGAGAGTCTGTTCTGGCGGAAGAGAGTCTTCTCTGTCGGAAGAGAGTTTTCTTCTCTAGTGCAAGAGAGTCTCTTCTGGCGGAAGTGAGTCTTCTCTGTCGGAAAAGAGTCTCGACTGTTGGAAGAGTCTTCTCAGGTGCAATAGAGTCTTCTCTCGCGGAAGAGAGTCTTCTCACTCGGAGGAGAGTCATCTCTGTCGGAAGAGTGTCTTTTCTGGCGGAACAGAGCCTTCTCTCGCGGAAGAGAGTCTCTCTGTCGGAAGAGAGTCTTCTTCTCTGGTGGAAGAGATTCTTCTCTCACGGAAGAGAAACTTCTCTCGCGGAAGTGAGTCTTTTCTGTCGGAAGAGAGTCTTCTTCTTTGGCGGATGAGAGTCTTCTCTGTCGGAAGAGATTCTCGACTGTTGGAAGAGAGTCTTTTCCCGCGGAAGAGAGTCTTCTCTCTCGGGAGAGATTCTACTCTCGCGGAAGAGAGTCTTCTCTCTCGGGAGAGATTCTTTTCTCTCGGAAGAGCGTCTTCTTTGGCGGAAGAGACTCTTCTCTGTCGTAAGAGAGTCTATTCTGGCGGAAGAGAGTCTTCTTTCGCGGAAGAGTCTTTTCTGTCGGAAGAGAGTCTTCTTCTTCGGTGGAAGAGTGTCTCTCTCTGGCGGATGAGAGTCTTCTCTGTCGGTAGATAGTCTTCGACTGTTGGAAGAGATTCTTCTCAGGTGCAATAGAGTCTTCTCTCTTGGAAGAGAGTCATCTCTGTCGGAAGAGTGTCTTTTCTGGCGGAAGAGAGCCTTCTCTCGCGAAAGAGAGTCTTCTCTGTCGGAAGAGAGTCTTCTTCTCTCATGGAGAGTCTTTTCTAGCCGAAGAGAGTCTTCTCTTGCGGAAGAGAGTCTTCTCTATAGGAAGAGAGTCTTCTCTGGCGGATGAGAGTCTTCTCTTGCGTAAGAAAGTCTTCTCTGTCGGAAGATAGACTTCTCTGGCAGAAGAGAGTCTTCTCTCTCGGAAGATAGTCTTGACTAATAGAAGAGAGTCTTCTCTTTCGGAAGAAAGTCTTCTTCTCTCGCGGAATAGAGTCTTCTCTCTCGGCAGAGAGTGTTTTCTGGCGGAAGAGACTCTTCTCTGTCGTAAGAGAGTCTATTCTGGGGGAAGAGAGTCTTCTCTGTCGTAGGACAGTCTTCTCTTGCGGAAGAGAGTCTTCTCTGGTGGAAGACAGCCTTCTCTGTCGGAAGAAAGTCTTCTCTTGCGGAAAAGAGTCTTCTCTGTCGGAAGAGAGTCTTCCTCTCTGGTGCGAGAGAGTCTTCTCTGGCGGATGACAGTCCTCTCTGGCGCAAGAGAGTCTTCTCAGTCGTAAGAGAGTCTCGACTGTTTGAAGAGAGTCTTCTCTGCCGGAAAAGAGTCTTCTCTCGTCGGAAGAGAGTCTTCTCTCTCGGAAGAGATTCTTCTCTCGCGGAAGAGAGTCTTCTCTCTCGGGAGAGATTCTTCTCTCGCGGAAGAGAGTCTTCTCTGTCGGAAGAGACTCTTCTCCGGCGGAAGAGAGTCTTCTCTAGCGGAAGAGAGCCTTCTCATTCGGAAGAGAGTCTTATCTGGCGGTAGAGAGTCTTTTCTGGCGGAAGAGAGTCTTCTCTGTCGTAGGAGAGTCTTCTCTGGCGGAAGACAGTCCTCTCTGGCGCAAGAGAGTCTTCTCAGTCGTAAGAGAGTCTCGACTGTTTGAAGAGAGTCTTCTCTGCCGGAAAAGAGTCTTCTCTCGCGGAAGAGAGTCTTCTCTCTCGGGAGAGATTCTTCTCTCGCGGAAGAGAGTCTTCTCTCGTCGGAAGAGAATCTTCTCTCTGGCGGGAGAGATTCTTCTATCGCGGAAGAGAGTCTTCTCTGTCGGAAGAGAGTCTTCTCCGGCGGAAGAGAGTCTTCTCACGCGGAAGAGAGTCTTCTCATTCGGAAGAGAGTCTTATCTGGCGGAATAGAGTCTTCTTCTGGCGGAAGAGAGTCTTCTCTGTGCGGAGGAGAGTCTTCTCTGTGCGGAAGAGAGTCTTCTCTCGCGGAAGAGAGCCTTCTCTGTCGGAAGAGAGTCTTCTCTCGCGGAAGAGAGTCTTCTCTGTCGGAAGAGAGTCTTCCTCTCTGGTGAAGAGAGTCTTCTTCTCGGCGGAAGAGAGTCTTCTCTGGCGCGAGAGAGTCTTCTCTAGTCGGAAGAGATGTGTCGACTGGCGGAAGAGAGTCTTCTCTGCTGGAAGAGGAGTCTTCTCTCGCGGAAGAGAGTCTTCTCTCGCGGAAGAGATTCTTCTCTCGCGGAAGAGAGTCCTCTCTGGCGGAAGAGACTCTTCTCCGGCGGAAGAGAGTCTTCTCTAGCGGAAGGGAGCCTTCTCATTCTGAAGAGAGTCTTTTCTGGCGGAAGAGAGTCTTCTCTGATCGGAAGAGAGTCTTCTTCTCTGGTCGGAAGAGAGTCTTCTTCTGGCGGAAGAGAGTCTATTCTGGCGGAAGAGAGTCTTCTCTTACGGAAGAGATTCGTCTCTGGCGGAAGAGAGTCTTCTCTGTCGGAAGAGAGTCTTCTCTCGCGGAAGAGAGTTCTTCCCTGGCGGAAGAGATTCTTCTCCGGCGGAAGAGACTCTTCTCCGGCGGAAGAGACTCTTCTCCGGCGGAAGAGAGTCTTTTCTGGCGCTGGAAGAGAGTCTCTTCTCCGGCGGAGAGACGGAGTCTTCTAGCGGAAGAGAGACTTCTTTGTCGGAAGAGAGTGTCGACTCTTGGATGAGAGTCCTTTCTGCCGGAAGAGAGCCTTCTCTCGCGCTGAAGAGAGTCCTCTCTGTCGGAAGAGAGTCTTCTCTGTCGGAAGAGAGTCTTCTTCTCTGGTGGGAGAGTGTCCCTTCTTGCGGAAGACCGTCTTCTCTGGCGCAAGAAAGTCTTCTCTAGTCGTAAGAGAGTGTCGACTGTTGGAAGAGAGTCTTCTCTGCCGGAAGAGAGTATTCTCTGTCGGAAGAGAGTCTTCTCTCTGGCGGAAGAGATGTCTTCTCTGGCGAAAGAGACTCTTCTCCGGCGGAAGAGAGTCTTCTCCGGCGGAAGAGAGTCTTCTCAGTCGTGAAGAGAGTCGTCGACTGTCGGAAGAGAGTCTTTTCTGCCGGAAAGAGAGTCTTCTCTCGGCGAAAGAGAGTCATCTCTCTCGGAAGAGATTCTTCTCTGGCGGAAGAGACTGTTCTCCGGCGGAAGAGAGACTTTTCCGGCGGAAGAAAGTCTACTCTCACGGAAGAGAATCTTCTCTCGCGGAAGAGAGTCTTTTCTGGCGGAAGAGAGTCTTCTCTATCGGAAGAGAGTCTTCTTCTCTGGTGGAAGAGAGTTTTCTGACGGAAGGGAGTCTATTCTGGCGGAAGAGAGTCTTCTCTCACGGAAGAGATTCTTCTCTTGCGGAAGAGAGTCTTCTCTGGCGGAAGAGAGTCTTCTCTGTGCGAAAGAGAGTTTTCTTCTCTGGCGGGAGAGAGTCTTCTCTGCCGGAAGAGAGTCTTCTCTCGCGGAAGAGAGTCTTCTCTGTCGAAGAGAGATTCTTCTCTGGCGGAAGAGAGTCTTCTCTGGCTGAAGAGAGTCTTCTCTAGCGGAAGAGAGCCTTCTCAGTCGGAGGAGAGTCATTTCTGGCGGAAGAGAGTCTTCTCTGTCGGAAGAGAGTCTTCTCTCAAGGCAAGAAAGTCTTCTTATCAAGAGAGTTTTCTCTTTCGGAAGAGAGTCCTTCTCTAGCGGAAGAGAGTCTTCTCATTCGGAAGAGAGTCTTCTCTGGCGGAAGAGAGTCTTCTCTATCGGAAGAGAGTGTTCTTCTCTGGTGGAAGAGAGTCTTCTCTGGCGGAAGAGAGTCTTATTCTGGCGGGAGAGAGTCTCTCTGGCGGAAGAGAGTCGTCTCTGGCGGAAGCGTCTCCTCAGTCGTAAGAGAGTGTCGACTGTTTGAATAGAGTCTTCTCTGTCGGAAAAGAGTCTTCTCTCGCGGAAGAGAGTCTTCTCTCTCGGAAGAGATTCTTCTCTCGCGGAAGAGAGTCTTCTCTGGCGGAAGAGAGTCTTCTCCGGCGGAAGAGAGTCTTCTCTAGCGGAAGAGAGCCTTCTCGATTCGGAAGAGAGTCTTACTCTAGGCGGTATGAGAGTCTTCTCTGGCGGAAAAGATTCTCTCTCAAATGTTTGGTGACAAAGAGAGTTCTTTCTCTGGCGGAAGAGAGTCTTCTTTCTCGGAAGATAGTCTATGACTCCTAATAGTAAGAGAGTGTTCTCTTTACGGAAGAGAGTCCTTCTTCTCTCGCGGAATAGGAGTTTGCTCTCTCGGAAGAAAGAATCTTTTCTTGGCGGAAGAGAGTCTTCTCTGTCGGATAGAGGGTTTTCTTCTCTGGTGCGAAGAGAGTACTCTTCTGGCGTGAAGGAGTCTTCTCTAGTCGGAAAAGAGTCTTGACTCGTCGGAAGAGTCTGTCTCAGGTGCACAAAGAGTCTTCTCTCGCGGAAGAAGAGTCTTCTCATAGGAAGAGAGTCATCTCTGTTCGGAAGGAGTGTCTTTTCTGGCGGAAGAGAGCCTTCTCTCGCGGAAGAGAGTCTCTCTGTCGGAAGAGAGTCTTCTTCTCTCGCTGGAAGAGAGTCTTCTCTCTCAGGAAGAGAATCTTTTCTGGCGGAAGAGAGTCTTCTCAGTCGTAAGAGAATGTCGACTGTTTGAAGAGAGTTCTTCTCTGCCGGAAAAGAGTCTTCCCTCGCGGAAGAGAGTTTTCTTCTCTCTCGGAAGAGATATCTTCTCTCGCAGAGAGATAGTACTGTCTACTATCGGAAGAGACTCTTCTCCGGCGGAAGAGAGTTCTTCTGCTAGCGGAAGAGAGCCTTCTGGGCAATGAATTTCAGGAAGAGATTCTTCTCTGGCGGAAGAGACTCTTCTGCTGTCGGAAGAGAGTCTTCTCTGTCGAAAAAGAGTTTTCTTCTCTGGTGGGAGAGAGTTTCTCTCTGGCGGAACACAGTCTTCTCTGGCTCAAGAGAGTCTTCTCTAGTCGAAAGAGAGTCGTCGATTGTGTGAAGAGAGTCTTTTCTGCCGGAAAAGAGTCTTCTCTCGCGGAAGAGAGTCTTCTCTGTCGGAAGAGATTCTTCTCTGGCGGAAGAGATCCGTCTTCTCCTCGAAGGTCTTCCGCGAAGAGACTCTTCTCCGGCGGAAGAGAGTCTTCTCTATCGGAAGAGAGCCTTCTCATTCTGAAGAGAGTCTTTTCTGGCGGTAGAGAGTCTTCTCTGCGCGGAAGAGAGTCTTCTCAATCGGAAGAGAGTCTTCTCTGTCGGAAGAGAGTCTTCTTCTCTGGTGGGAGAGAGTCTTCTCTGTGCGGAAGACAGTCTTCTCTGCGCGCAAGAGAGTCTTCTCAGTCGTAAGAGAGTGTCGACTGTTTGAGAGAGTCTTCTCTGCCGGAAAAGAGTCTTCTTCTCTGAGTCGGAAGAGAGTATTCTCTGGCGGAAGGCAGAGTCTTCTCTGGCGGAAGAGAGTCTTCTTCTCTGCGTGCAAGAGAGTCTTCTCTGCCGGAAGAGAGTCTTCTTCTGCTCGCTGGAAGAGATTCTTCTCTGCGCGGAAGAGACGTCTTCTCTGGCCGAAGAGAGCTCTTCTCCGGCGGAAGAGAGCCTTCTCATCTCGGAAGAGAGTCTTCTCTGTCGGAAGAGTGTCTTTTCTGGCGGAAGAGAGTCTTCTCTCGCGGAAGAGAGTCTTCTCTATCGTGAAGAGAGTCTTCTCTGGCGGAAGAGAGTCTTTCTCTAGCGGAAGAGAATCTGCTCCTCGGAAGAGAGTCGTCTCTGGCGGAAGAGAGTCTTCTCTGGCGGAAGAGAGTCTTCTCTGTCGGAAGAGAGTCTTCTTCTCTGGTGGGAGAGTGTCTCTCTCTGGCGGAAGAAGAGTCTTCTCGCGTCGGAAGAGAGTGTTGACTGTCTCGGAATGAGAGTCCTTCTCTGGCGGATGAGAGCTCTTCTCCGGCGGAAGAGAGTCTTTTCTGGCGGTAGAGGAGCCTTCTCATGGTGGAAGAGAGTCTTCTCTGGCGGTAGAGAGTCTTCTCTGGCGGAAGAGAGTCTTCTTCTTTGGTGGAAGAGTAGTCTTGACTTCTGGCGGAAGAGAGTCTTCTCGGTCGGAAGAGAGTGTCGACTGTCTGATGAGAGTCCTCTCTGGCGGAAGAGAGCCTTCTCTTTCGGAAGAGAGTCTTTTCTGGCGGTAGAGGGTCTTCTCTGGCGGAAGAGAGTCTTCTTCTGTGGTGGAAGAGAGTTTTCTCTGGCGGAAGGGAGTCTATTCTCGGTCGGAAGAGAGTCTTCTCTGTACGGAAGAGAGTCGTCTCTGGCGGAAGAGCGTCTTCTCTGGCGGAAGTGAGTCGTCGACTGTCGTGAAGAGAGTCTTGTCTGGCGGAAGAGAGTCTTCTCTAGCGCGGAAGAAGGTGTCTTTTCTGTTCTCGGAAGAGAGTCTTCTCCCTTGGCGGAAGAGTGTCATCTTCTGGCGGAAGAGAGTCTTCTCGGTCGTAAGAGAGCGTCGACTGTTTGATGAGAGTCCTTCTCTGGCGGAAGAGAGCCTTCTCTTTCGGAAGAGAGTCTTTTCTGGCGGTAGAGAGTCTTCTACTCGGCAGGAAGAGAGTTCTTCTCTGTCGTCAAGAGAGTCTTCTCTGGCGGAAGAGAGTCTTCTCTCTCGGAAGATAGTCATGTCCAATAGAAGAGAGTGTTCTCTGTCGGAAGAGAGCCTTCTTCTCTGGTGGGAGAGAGTGTTCTCTGGCGGAAGAGAGTCTTCTCTGGCGGAAGAGAGTATTTGTATTGTGCGATTCATTTGGATACGCATACCGCTTTGAGATCTACAGCGGTGCCGGTGATAATGTGGTCTTACCTGGTCATCCAGATCTTGGTGCTTCGGCCAACATTGTAGTGCGCTCTTAACACAAACCGTAGAAAGATTTAAGAATCACATCATTTACTTCGATAATTTTTATACATCTCTGCCTTTGATTTATCTAAGAGCGAAAGGTATTTATAGCCTTGGCACGGTGCGTGTAAACCGTATCCCCAATTGCAAAAAGCCCACCAAGCGATATTGCCATCAAAAAATTGCCAAGGGGTTTTTCGACTGAGTACGCTGGGTCCTCATATGGTGTCGACATAACCAATGTACTGGAAAGACAGCAAGCCTGTTCGCTTTTTGTCCACCTATGTGGGTGTTAAGCAATTTGAAAGGACAAGCCCTAGTGAAGGAACTGCAAAGGCTGCTCGTTTTGACAGAAAAGCTAAGCGACACATTTCAATTGACTGTCCCCAAATTGTGCATGAGTATAACGCTCACATGGGCGGCGTAGATCTCATGGACGGCCTAATGGGCCGCTATCATATCAGAGCAAAAACTCGGGATGCCGCAACACGAATTTTTTATCACCTAATTGATATGGCAGCCACCAACGCCTATATTTTACACAGACGTATCCAAACAGAGAACGAAAGCAAAAAAAAATTACTCGCACTCCCAGACTTTCGCGAAACACTATCCGCAGGGCTGGTGTTTTAACCTGTACTTTACTTCAATAATCAAAATTTTCCAAAAATTGGGAAGCTAGGTACAATTATCTAGCCGTAAACGGGCGTATCATCCAACATAAAATTTTGAATTAAATTCTTGGAATATCTGCCGATAACTTTGACAAATACAGTCCGATATGGATGAAAATGGGCTTTATGGATTAGTTTTAACCTGTACTTTACTTCAATATTCAAAATTTAACAAAAATTTTGAAGCTAGGTACAATTATCTAGCCGTTAACGGGCGTATCATCCAACATAAAATTTTGAATTAAATTCTTGGAATATCTGCCGATAACTTTGACAAATACAGTCCGATATGGATGAAAATGGGCTTTATGGATTAGTTTTAGCCTGTACTTTACTTCAATAATCAAAATTTTCCAAAAATTGGGAAGCTAGGTACAATTATCTAGCCGTAAGCGGGCGTATCATCCAACATAAAATTTTGAGTTAAATTCTTGGAATATCTGCCGATAACTTTGACAAATACAGTCCGATATGGATGAAAATGGGCTTTATGGATTAGTTTTAGCCTGTACTTTACTTCAATAATCAAAATTTTCCAAAAATGGGGAAGCTAGGTACAATTATCTAGCCGTTAAGGGGCGTATCATCCAACATAAAATTTTGAATTAAATTCTTGGAATATCTGCCGATAACTTTGACAAATACAGTCCGATATGGATGAAAATGGGCTTTATGGATTAGTTTTAACCTGTACTTTACTTCAATAATCAAAATTTTCCAAAAATTTTGAAGCTAGGTACAATTATCTAGCCGTAAACGGGCGTATCATCCAACATAAAATTTTGAATTAAATTCTTGGAATATCTGCCGATAACTTTGACAAATACAGTCCGATATGGATGAAAATGGGCTTTATGGATTAGTTTTAACCTGAACTTTACTTCAATAATCAAAATTTTCCAAAAAATTGGGAAGCTAGGTACAATTATCTAGCCGTAAGCGGGCGTATCATCCAACATAAAATTTTGAATTAAATTCTCGGAATATCTGCCAATAACTTTGACAAATACAGTCCGATATGGATGAAAATGGGCTTTATGGATTAGTTTTAGCCTGTACTTTACTTCAATAATCAAAATTTTCCAAAAATTGGGAAGCTAAGTACAATTATCTAGCCGTAAGCGGGCGTATCATCCAACATAAAATTTTGAATTAAATTCTCGGAATATCTGCCAATAACTTTGACAAATACAGTCCGATATGGATGAAAATGGGCTTTATGGATTAGTTTTAACCTGTACTTTACTTCAATAATCAAAATTTTCAAAAAATTGGGGAGCTAAGTACAATTATCTAGCCGTAAGCGGGCGTATCATCCAACATAAAATTTTGAATTAAATTCTTGGAATATCTGCCGATAACTTTGACAAATACAGTCCGATATGGATGAAAATGGGCTTTATGGATTAGTTTTAACCTGAACTTTACTTCAATAATCAAAATTTTCCAAAAATTTTGAAGCTAGGTACAATTATCTAGCCGTAAACGGGCGTATCATCCAACATAAAATTTTGAATTAAATATCTTGGAAATATCTGCCGATAACTTTGACAAATACAGTCCGATATGGATGAAAATGGGCTTTATGGATTAGTTTTAACCTGTACTTTACTTCAACAATCAAAATTTTCCAAAAATTGGGAAGCTAGGTACAATTATCTAGCCGTAAGCGGGCGTATCATCATCGTGAAATTTTGAATTCAATTCTTGGAATATCTGCCGATAACTTTGACATATACAGTCCGATATTGGATGAAAATGTGTGCTATTATGGACTAGTTTTCACCTGAACTTTACTTCAATAATCAAAATTTTCGAAAAATTGGGAAGCTAGGTACAATTATCTAGCCGTAAACGGGCGTATCATCCATCGTAAAATTTTGAATTACAATTGTTGGAATATCTGCCGATAACCTTGACAAATACAGTCCGATATGGATGAAAATGGGCGTAATGGAATAGTTTTACCCTGTACTTTACTTCAATAATCAAAATTTTCCAAAAACTAGGAAGCTAGGTACAATTATCTAGCCGTAAACGGGCGTATCATCCAACATAAAATTTTGAATTAAATTCTTGGAATATCTGCCGATAACTTTGACAAATACAGTCCGATATGGATGAAAATGGGCTTTACGGATTAGTTTTAACCTGTACTTTACTTCAATAATCAAAATTTTCCAAAAATTGGGAAGCTAGGTACAATTATCTAGCCGTAAGCGGGCGTATCATCCAACGTAAAATTTTGAATTCAATTCTTGGAATATCTGCCGATAACTTTGACATATACAGTCCGATATGGATGAAAATGTGTGCTATATGGATTAGTTTTAACCTGTACTTTACTTCAATAATCAAAATTTTCCAAAAACTGGGAAGCTAGGTACAATTATCTAGCCGTAAACGGGCGTATCATCCAATCATAAAATTTTGAATTACAATTCTTGGAATATCTGCCGATAACTTTGACAAATACAGTCCGATATGGATGAAAATGGGCTTTATGGATTAGTTTTTACCTGAACTTTACTTCAATAATCAAAATTTTCCAAAAATTTTGAAGCTAGGTACAATTATCTAGCCGTAAACGGGCGTATCATCCAACATAAAATTTTGAATTAAATTCTTGGAATATCTGCCGATAACTTTGACAAATACAGTCCGATATGGATGAAAATGGGCTTTATGGATTAGTTTTAACCTGTACTTTACTTCAATAATCAAAATTCTTCCAAAAATCTGGAGAGCTAGGTACCATATCATCTGTAGCTGTCAAACGGGCTATCTGCCAATCATCAAAATTTCGAATTAAATTTTATGTGGATGATACTGCCCGTTTACTCTTGATAATTGTACCTAGCTTCAAAATTTTTGGAAAATTTTGATTATTGAAGTAAAGTTCAGGTTAAAACTAATCCATAAAGCCCATTTTCATCCATATCGGACTGTATTTGTCAAAGTTATCGGCAGATATTCCAAGAATTTAATTCAAAATTTTATGTTGGATGATACGCCCGTTTACGGCTAGATAATTGTACCTAGCTTCCCAATTTTTGGAAAATTTTGATTATTGAAGTAAAGTACAGGTTAAAACTAATCCATAAAGCCCATTTTCATCCATATCGGACTGTATTTGTCAAAGTTATCGGCAGATATTCCAAGAATTTAATTCAAAATTTTACGATGGATGATACGCCCGTTTACGGCTAGATAATTGTACCTAGCTTCCCAGTTTTTGGAAAATTTTGATTATTGAAGTAAAGTTCAGGTTAAAACTAATCCATAAAGCCACATTTTCATCCATATCGGACTGTATATGTCAAAGTTATCGGCAGATATTCCAAGAATTGAATTCAAAATTTCACGTTGGATGATACGCCCGCTTACGGCTAGATAATTGTACCTAGCTTCCCAATTTTTGGAAAATTTTGATTATTGAAGTAAAGTACAGGTTAAAACTAATCCGTAAAGCCCATTTTCATCCATATCGGACTGTATTTGTCAAAGTTATCGGCAGATATTCCAAGAATTTAATTCAAAATTTTATGTTGGATGATACGCCCGTTTACGGCTAGATAATTGTACCTAGCTTCCCAATTTTTGGAAAATTTTGATTGTTGAAGTAAAGTACAGGGTAAAACTAATCCATAAAGCCCATTTTCATCCATATCGGACTGTATTTGTCAAAGTTATCGGCAGATATTCCAAGAATTGTAATTCAAAATTTTACGATTGGATGATACGCCCGTTTACGGCTAGATAATTGTACCTAGCTTCCCAATTTTTCGAAAATTTTGATTATTGAAGTATAGTACAGGTGAAAACTAGTCCATAATTGCACACATTTTCATCCATATCGAACTGTATATGTCAAAGTTATCGGCAGATATTCCAAGAATTGAATTCAAAATTTCACGATAACGCCCGCTTACGGCTAGATAATTGTACCTAGCTTCCCAATTTTTTGAAAATTTTGATTGTTGATAAAGTACAGGTTAAAACTAATCCGTAAAGCCTATTTTCATCCATTTCGGGCTGTATTTGTCAAAGTTAACGGAAGATAATGATAATATTCCAAATATTAGTTTTCAAAATTTTATGTTGAATGATACGTTCGTTTATGGCTAGATAATAGCACCTAGCTTCCTAGTTGTTGGAAAATTTTGATTATTGAAGTAAAGTTCAGGTTAAAACTAGTCCATAACGCCCATTTTCATCCATTTCGGACTGTATATGTCAAAGTTATCGGCAGATATTCCAAGAATTTAATTCAAAATTTTACGATGGATGATACGCCCGCTTACGGCCAGATTATTGTACCTAGCTTCCCAATTTTCGGAAAATTTAGATTATTGAGGCATAGTTCAGGTTAAAACTAATCCATTACGCACATTTTCATCCATATCGGACTGTATATGTCAAGGTTATCGGCAGATATTCCAAGAATTGTAATTCAAAATTTTACGATTGATGATACGCCCGTTTACGGCTAGATAATTGTACCTAGCTTCCCAATTTTTGGAAAATTTTGATTATTGAAGTAAAGTACAGGTAAAAACTAGTCAATTAAGCACACATTTTCATCCATATCGGACTGTATATGTCAAAGTTATCGGCAGATATTCCAAGAATTGAATTCAAAATTTTACGATACGCCCGCTTACGGCTAGAAAATTGTACCTAGCTTCCCAATTTTTGGAAAATTTTGATTATTGAAGTATTGTAGAGGTTAAAACTAATCCATAGAGCCCATTAACGCCCGTTACGCCCGTTAACGGCTAGATAATTGTACCTCGCTTCCCAATTTTCGGAAAATTTTGATTATTTAAGTATAGTTCAGGTAAAAACTAGTCCATTACGCACATTTTCATCCATTTCGAACTGTATATGTCAAAGTTATCGGCAGATCTTCCATGAGTTCAATTCAAAATTTATGTTGGACGATACGCCCGTTTATGGCTAGTTAATTGCACCTAGCTTCCCAATTTTCGAAATATTTTGATTGTTGAAGTTTATTACTTGTTACAACTAATCCATAAAGCCCATTTTCATCCATATCGGACTGTATATGTCAAAGTTATCGGCAGATATTCCAAGAATTTAATTTAAAAATTTTACGATGGATGATACGCCTGCTTACGGCTAGATAATTGTACCTAGCTTCCCAATTTTTGGAAAATTTTGATTATTGAAGTAAAGTACAGGTTAAAACTAATCCATAAAGCCCATTTTCATCCATATCGGACTGTATATGTCAAAGTTATCGGCAGATATTCCAAGAATTGTAATTCAAAATTTTACGTTGGATGATACGCCCGTTTACGGCTAGATAATTGTACCTAGCTTCCCAATTTTTGGAAAATTTTGATTATTGAAGTAAAGTACAGGTTAAAACTAATCCATAAAGCCCATTTTCATCCATATCGGACTGTATTTGTCAAAGTTATCGGCAGATATTCCAAGAATTTAGATTACAAAATTTTATGTTGGATGATACGCCCGCTTACGGCTAGATAATTGTACCTAGCTTCCCAATTTTTGGAAAATTTTGATTATTGAAGTAAAGTACAGGTTAAAACTAATCCATAAAGCCCATTTTCATCCATATCGGACTGTATTTGTCAAAGTTATCGGCAGATATTCCAAGAATTTAATTCAAAATTTTATGTTGGATGATACGCCCGTTTACGGCTAGATAATTGTACCTAGCTTCCCAATTTTTGGAAAATTTTGATTATTGAAGTAAAGTACAGGTTAAAACTAATCCATAAAGCCCATTTTCATCCATATCGGACTGTATTTGTCAAAGTTATCGGCAGATATTCCAAGAATTTAATTCAAAATTTTACGATGGATGATACGCCCGCTTACGGCTAGATAATTGTACCTAGCTTCCCAATTTTTGGAAAATTTTGATTATTGAAGTAAAGTACAGGTTAAAACTAATCCATAAAGCCCATTTTCATCCATATCGGACTGTATTTGTCAAAGTTATCGGCAGATATTCCAAGAATTTAATTCAAAATTTTATGTTGGATGATACGCCCGTTTACGGCTAGATAATTGTACTTAGCTTCCCAATTTTTTGAAAATTTTGATTATTGAAGTAAACGTACAGGTTATCAAACTAATTTATAAATCAAATTTGATCATTCCGATAATTTGACATGTATTTGTTGAAAATGGGCTTTCATGGATTAGTTTTAACCTGTACTTTATTTCAATAATCAAAATTTTCAAAAAGTTGGATGAAGCTAGGTAACAATTATCTAGCCGTAAACTGAGCTTATAATCCATCGTAAAATTTTGAATTAAATTCTTGGAATATCTGCCGATAACTTTGACAAATACAGTCCGATATGGATGAAAATGGGCTTTATGGATTAGTTTTAACCTGTACTTTACTTCAATAATCAAAATTTTCCAAAAATTGGGAAGCTAGGTACAATTATCTAGCCGTAAACGGGCGTATCATCCAACATAAAATTTTGAATTAAATTCTTGGAATATCTGCCGATAACTTTGACAAATACAGTCCGATATGGATGAAAATGGGCTTTATGGATTAGTTTTAACCTGTACTTTACTTCAATAATCAAAATTTTCCAAAAATTGGGAAGCTAGGTACAATTATCTAGCCGTAAACGGGCGTATCATCCAACATAAAATTTTGAATTAAATTCTTGGAATATCTGCCGATAACTTTGACAAATACAGTCCGATATGGATGAAAATGGGCTTTATGGATTAGTTTTAACCTGTACTTTACTTCAATAATCAAAATTTTCCAAAAATTGGGAAGCTAGGTACAATTATCTAGCCGTAAACGGGCGTATCATCCAACATAAAATTTTGAATTAAATTCTTGGAATATCTGCCGATAACTTTGACAAATACAGTCCGATATGGATGAAAATGGGCTTTATGGATTAGTTTTAACCTGTACTTTACTTCAATAATCAAAATTTTCCAAAAATTGGGAAGCTAGGTACAATTATCTAGCCGTAAACGGGCGTATCATCCAACATAAAATTTTGAATTAAATTCTTGGAATATCTGCCGATAACTTTGACAAATACAGTCCGATATGGATGAAAATGGGCTTTATGGATTAGTTTTAACCTGTACTTTACTTCAATAATCAAAATTTTCCAAAAATTTTGAAGCTAGGTACAATTATCTAGCCGTAAACGGGCGTATCATCCAACATAAAATTTTGAACTAAATTCTTGGAATATCTGCCGATAACTTTGACAAATACAGTCCGATATGGATGAAAATGGGCTTTATGGATTAGTTTTAACCTGTACTTTACTTCAATAATCAAAATTTTCCAAAAATTGGGAAGCTAGGTACAATTATCTAGCCGTAAACGGGCGTATCATCCAACATAAAATTTTGAATTAAATTCTTGGAATATCTGCCGATAACTTTGACAAATACAGTCCGATATGGATGAAAATGGGCTTTATGGATTAGTTTTAACCTGTACTTTACTTCAATAATCAAAATTTTCCAAAAATTGGGAAGCTAGGTACAATTATCTAGCCGTAAACGGGCGTATCATCCAATCATAAAATTTTGAATTAAATTCTTGGAATATCTGCCGATAACTTTGACAAATACAGTCCGATATGGATGAAAATGGGCTTTATGGATTAGTTTTAACCTGTACTTTACTTCAATAATCAAAATTTTCCAAAAATTGGGAAGCTAGGTACAATTATCTAGCCGTAAACGGGCGTATCATCCAACATAAAATTTTGAATTAAATTCTTGGAATATCTGCCGATAACTTTGACAAATACAGTCCGATATGGATGAAAATGGGCTTTATGGATTAGTTTTAACCTGTACTTTACTTCAATAATCAAAATTTTCCAAAAATTGGGAAGCTAGGTACAATTATCTAGCCGTAAACGGGCGTATCATCCAACATAAAATTTTGAATTAAATTCTTGGAATATCTGCCGATAACTTTGACAAATACAGTCCGATATGGATGAAAATGGGCTTTATGGATTAGTTTTAACCTGTACTTTACTTCAATAATCAAAATTTTCCAAAAATTGGGAAGCTAGGTACAATTATCTAGCCGTAAACGGGCGTATCATCCAACATAAAATTTTGAATTAAATTCTTGGAATATCTGCCGATAACTTTGACAAATACAGTCCGATATGGATGAAAATGGGCTTTATGGATTAGTTTTAACCTGTACTTTACTTCAATAATCAAAATTTTCCAAAAATTGGGAAGCTAGGTACAATTATCTAGCCGTAAACGGGCGTATCATCCAATCGTAAAATTTTGAATTAAATTCTTGGAATATCTGCCGATAACTTTGACAAATACAGTCCGATATGGATGAAAATGGGCTTTATGGATTAGTTTTAACCTGTACTTTACTTCAATAATCAAAATTTTCCAAAAATTTGGAAGCTAAGTACAATTATCTAGCAGTAAACGGGTACAGGTATAAAACTAATCCATAAAGCCCATTTTCATCCATATCGGACTGTATTTGTCATAAGTTATCGGCAGATATATCCAAGAATTTAGATTCAAAATTTTACTGTTGATGATACGCCCGTTTACGGCTAGATAATTGTACCTAGCTTCCCAATTTTTGGAAAATTTTGATTATTGAAGTAAAGTACAGGTTAAAACTAATCCATAAAGCCCATTTTCATCCATATCGGACTGTATTTGTCAAAGTTATCGGCAGATATTCCAAGAATTTAATTCAAAATTTTATGTTGGATGATACGCCCGTTTACGGCTAGATAATTGTACCTAGCTTCCCAATTTTTGGAAAATTTTGATTATTGAAGTATAGTACAGGTTAAAACTAATCCATAAAGCCCATTTTCATCCATATCGGACTATATTTGTCAAAGTTAACGGCAGATATATTCCAAGAATTAGTAATTCAAAATTTTACGTTGGATGATACGCCCGTTGACGGCTAGATAATTGTACCTAGCTTCCCAATTTTTGGAAAATTTTGACTATTGAAGTATAGTACAGGTAAAAACTAGTGCATAAAGCTCATTTTCATCCATATCGGACCAGATTTGTCAAAGCTATCGGCAGATATTCCAAGAATTACAGTTAAAAATTTTATGTTGGATGAAACTCCCGTTGACGGCTAGATAATTGTACCTAGCTTCCCAGTTTTTAGAAAATTTTGATTATTGAAGTATAGTACAGGTAAAAACTAGTGCATAAAGTCCATTTTCATCCATATCGGACTATATTTGTCAAAGTTATCGGCAGATATTCCAAGAATTTAATTCAAAATTTTACGTTGGATGATACGCCCGTTTACGGCTAGATAATTGTACCTAGCTTCCCAATTTTTGGAAAATTTTGATTATTGAAGTAATAGTACAGGTTAAAACTAATCCATAAAGCCCATTTTCATCCATATCGAACTGTATATGTCAAAGTTATCGGCAGATATTCCAAGAATTTAATTCAAAATTTTACGATGGATGATACGCCCGTTTACGGCTAGATAATTGTACCTAGCTTCCCAATTTTTGGAAAATTTTGATTATTGAAGTACAGGTTAAAACTAATCCATAAAGCCATTTTCATCCATATCGGACTGTATTTGTCAAAGTTATCGGCAGATATTCAAAGAATTTAATTCAAAATTTTATGATGGATGATACGCCCGTTTACGGCTAGATAATTGTACCTAGCTTCCCAATTTTTGGAAAATTTTGATTATTGAAGTATAGTACAGGGTTAAAACTAATCCATTAAGCCCATTTTCATCCATATCGGACTGTATTTGTCAAAGTTATCGGCAGATATTCCAAGAATTTAATTCAAAATTTTATGTTGGATGATACGCCCGTTTACGGCTAGATAATTGTACCTAGCTTCCCAATTTTTGGAAAATTTTGATTATTGAAGTATAGTTCAGGTTAAAACTAGTCCATAAATGCCCATTTTCATCCATATCGGACTGTATATGTCAAAGTTATCGGCAGATATTCCAAGAATTTAATTCAAAATTTTATGTTGGATGATACGCCCGTTTACGGCTAGATAATTGTACCTAGCTTCCCAATTTTTGGAAAATTTTGATTATTGAAGTAAAGTACAGGTTAAAACTAATCCATAAAGCCCATTTTCATCCATATCGGACTGTATTTGTCAAAGTTATCGGCAGATATTCCAAGAATATTAATTCAAAATTTTATGTTGGATGATACGCCCGTTTACGGCTAGATAATTGTACCTAGCTTCCCAATTTTTGGAAAATTTTGATTATTGAAGTATAGTACAGGTTAAAACTAATCCATAAAGCCCATTTTCATCCATATCGGACTGTATTTGTCAAAGTTATCGGCAGATATTCCAAGAATTTAATTCAAAATTTTATGTTGGATGATACGCCCGTTTACGGCTAGATAATTGTACCTAGCTTCCCAATTTTTGGAAAATTTTGATTATTGAAGTATAGTACAGGTTAAAACTAATCCATAAAGCCCATTTTCATCCATATCGGACTGTATATGTCAAAGTTATCGGCAGATATTCCAAGAATTTAATTCAAAAATTTACGATGGATGATACGCCCGTTTACGGCTAGATAATTGTACCTAGCTTCCCAATTTTTGGAAAATTTTGATTATTGAAGTATAGTACAGGTTAAAACTAGTCCATTAAAGCCCATTTTCATCCATATCGAACTGTATATGTCAAAGTTATCGGCAGATATTCCAAGAATTGAATTCAAAATTTTACGATACGCCCGTTTACGGCTAGATAATTGTACCTAGCTTCCCAATTTTTGGAAAATTTTGATTATTGAAGTATAGTACAGGTTAAAACTAATCCATAAAGCCCATTAACGCCCGTTACGCCCGTTAACGGCTAGATAATTGTACCTCGCTTCCCAATTTTCGGAAAATTTTGATTATTTAAGTATAGTTCAGGTAAAAACTAGTCCATTACGCACATTTTCATCCATTTCGAACTGTATATGTCAAAGTTATCGGCAGATCTTCCATGAGTTCAATTCAAAATTTTACGATACGCCCGTTTATGGCTAGTTAATTGCACCTAGCTTCCCAATTTTCGAAATATTTTGATTGTTGAAGTTTATTACTTGTTACAACTAATCCATAAAGCCCATTTTCATCCATATCGGACTGTATATGTCAAAGTTATCGGCAGATATTCCAAGAATTTATTTAAAAATTTTACGATGGATGATACGCCTGCTTACGGCTAGATAATTGTACCTAGCTTCCCAATTTTTGGAAAATTTTGATTGTTGAAGTATACTACTTGTTACAATTAATCCATAAAGCCGATTTTCGTCCATTTCGGACTGTATTTGTTAAAGTTACTCGGCAGATATTCCAAGAATTTAATTCAAAATTATACGATGGATGATGCGCCCGCTTAACGGCTAGATAATTGTACCTAGCTTCCAAATTTTTGGAAAATTTAGATTATTTAGGCATAGTTCAGGTAAAAACTAGTCCATTACGCACATATTCATCCATATCGAACTGTATATGTCAAGGTTATCGGCAGATATTCCAAGAATTGTATTCAAAATCTTACGATACGCCCGCTTACGGCTAGATAATTGTACCTAGCTTCCCAATTTTTGGAAAATTTTGATTGTTGAAGTAAAGTACAGGATAAAACTAGTCCATTACGCACATTTTTATCCATATCAAACTGTATATGTCAAAGTAATCGGCAGATATTCCAAGAATTAGTATTACAAATTTTAAGTTGGATGATACGCCCGCTTACGGCTAGAAAATTGTACCTAGCTTCCCAATTTTGGGAAAATTTTTATTATTGAAGTATAGTACAGGTTAAAACTAATCTATTAATCCCATTTTCATCCATTTCGGACTGTATTTGTCAAAGTTATCGGCAGATATTTCAAGAATTAGTATTACAAATTTTAAGTTGGATGATACGCCCGCTTACGGCAAGAAATTTTTACCTAGCTTCCCAATTTTTGGAAAATTTTTATTATTGAAGTATAGTACAGGTTAAAACTAATCCATAAAGCCCATTTTCATCCATATCGGACTATATTTGTCAAAGTTATCGGCAGATATTCCAAGATTTTAATTCAAAATTTTACGAAGGATGATACGACAGCTTACGGCTAGATAATTGTACCTAGCTTCCCAATTTTTGAAAATTTTGATTATTGAAGTATAGTTCAGGCTTAAACTAGCCCATAAAGACCATTTTCATCCATATCCCCAATTTTGGGAAAATTTTTATTATTGAAGTATAGTACAGGTTAAAACTAATCCATAAAGCCCATTTTCATCCATTTCGGACTGTATTTGTCAAAGTTATCGGCAGATATTCCAAGAATTTAGTATTCACAAATTTTAAGTTGGATGATACGCCCGCTTACGGCAAGAAAATTTTACCTAGCTTCCCAATTTTTGGAAAATTTTTATTTTTGAAGTATTGTAGAGGTTAAAACTAATCCATAGAGCCCATTAACGCCCGTTACGCCCGTCAACGGCTAGATAATTATACCTCGCTTCCCAATTTTCGGAAAATTTTGATTATTTAAGTATAGTTCAGGTAAAAACTAGTCCATTACGCACATTTTCATCCATATCGGACTGTATTTGTCAAAGTTATTTGCAGATATTACGAGAATTTAATTCAAAATTTTATGTTGGATGATACGCCCGTTAACGGCTAGATAATTGTACCTAGCTTCAAAATCTTTGTTAAATTTTGAATATTGAAGTAAAGTTCAGGTTAAAACTAATCCATAAAGCCCATTTTCATCCATATCGAACTGTATATGTCAAAGTTATCGGCAGATATTCCAAGAATTTAATTCAAAATTTTACGTGGATGATACGCCCGCTTACGGCTAGATAATTGTACCTAGCTTCCTAGTTTTTGGAAAATTTTGATTGTTGAAGTATAGTACAGGGTAAAACTAGTCCATTACGCCCATTTTCATCCATATCGAACTGTATATGTCAAGGTTATCGGCAGATATTCCAAGAATTGTAATTCAAAATCTTACGATTGGATGATACGCCCGTTTACGGCTAGATAATTGTACCTAGCTTCCCAATTTTTGGAAAATTTAGATTATTGAAGTATAGTTCAGGTAAAAACTAGTCCATAATAGCACACATTTTCATCCATATCGAACTGTATATGTCAAAGTTATCGGCAGATATTCCAAGAATTGAATTCAAAATTTTACGTGGATGATACGCCCGCTTACGGCTAGATAACTGTACCTAGCTTCCCAATTTTTGGAAAATTTTGATTGTTGAAGTAAAGTACAGGATAAAACTAGTCCATTACGCACATTTTTATCCATATCAAACTGTATATGTCAAAGTTATCGGCAGATATTCCAAGAATTAGTAATTACAAAATTTTAAGTTGGATGATACGCCCGCTTACGGCTAGATAATTGTACCTAGCTTCCCAATTTTTGGAAAATTTTGATTATTGAAGTATAGTACAGGTTAAAACTAATCCATGAAGCCCATTTTCATCCATATCGGACTGTATTTGTCAAAGTTATCGGCAGATATTCCAAGAATTAGTAATTCACAAATTTTAAGTTGGATGATACGCCCGCTTACGGCTAGATAATTGTACCTAGCTTCCCAATATTTGGAAAATTTTGATTATTGAAGTATAGTACAGGTTAAAACTAGTCCATTACGCACATTTTCATCCATATCGGACTGTATATGTCAAAGTTATCGGCAGATATTCCAAGAATTTAATTCAAAATTTTACGATGGATGATACGCCCGTTTACGGCTAGATAATTGTACCTAGCTTCCCAATTTTTGGAAAATTTTGATTATTGAAGTATAGTACAGGGTAAAACTAGTCCATTACGCACATTTTCATCCATATCGGACTGTATATGTCAAAGTTATCGGCAGATATTCCAAGAATTTAATTCAAAATTTTACGATGGATGATACGCCCGTTTACGGCTAGATAATTGTACCTAGCTTCCCAATTTTTGGAAAATTTTGATTATTGAAGTATAGTACAGGTTAAAACTAATCCATTACGCACATTTTCATCCATATCGAACTGTATATTGTCAAGGTTATCGGCAGATATTCCAAGAATTGTAATTCAAAATCTTACGATGGATGATACGCCCGTTTACGGCTAGATAATTGTACCTAGCTTCCCAATTTTTGGAAAATTTTGATTGTTGAAGTATAGTACAGGTTAAAACTAGTCCATTACAGCACATTTTCATCCATATCGAACTGTATATGTCAAAGTTATCGGCAGATATTCCAAGAATTGAATTCAAAATTTTACGATGGATTATACGCCCGCTTACGGCTAGATAATTGTACCTAGCTTCCCAAGTTTTAGAAAATTTTGATTGTTGAAGTATAGTACAGGGTAAAACTAGCCCATAACGCACATTTTCATCCAAATCGAACTGTACAAGTCAAGGTTATCGGCAGATATTCCAAGAAATAAATTCAAAATCTTACGATGGATGATACGCCCGTTTACGGCTAGATAATTGTACCTAGCTTCCCAATTTTTGGAAAATTTTGATTGTTGAAGTATAGTACAGGTTAAAACTAGTCCATTACGCACATTTTCATCCATATCGGACTGTATATGTCAAAGTTATCGGCAGATATTCCAAGAATTTAATTCAAAATTTTACGATGGATGATACGCCCGTTTACGGCTAGATAATTGTACCTAGCTTCCCAATTTTTGTAAAATTTTGATTGTTGAAGTATAGTACTTGTTACAACTAGTCATAGTTATCGGCAGATATTCAAAGAATTTAATTCAAAATTTTACGATGGATGATACGCCCGCTTACGGCTAGATAATTGTACCTAGCTTCCCAACTGTTGGAAAATTTTGATTATTGAAGTATAGTACAGGTATAACTAATCCGGCCTACATCCATGACTATGTCAGTCAACGGAAGTATGTACCGATTAGTTTTCAAAATTTTATGTTGGATGATACGCTCGTTTATGGCTAGATAATAGCACCTAACTTCCCAGTTGTTGGAAAATTTTGATTATTGAAGTATAGTTCAGGTTAAAACTAGTCCATAACGCCCATTTTCATCCATTTCGGACTATATATGTCAAAGTTATCGGCAGATATTCCAAGAATTTAATTCAAAATTTTACGATGGATGATACGCCCGCTTACGGCTAGATAATTGTACCTAGCTTCCCAATTTTTGGAAAATTTTGATTATTGAAGTATAGTACAGGTTAAAACTAATCCGTAAAGCCCATTTTCATCCATTTCGGACTATATTTGTCAAAGTTAACGGAAGATAATGATAATATTCCAAGAATTAGTTTTCAAAATTTTAAGTTGGATGATACGCCCGTTTATGGCTAGATAATTGTACCTAGCTTCCCAATTTTTGGAAAATTTTGATTATTGAAGTATAGTTCAGGTTAAAACTAGTCCATAACCATTTTCATCCATATCGGACTGTATATGTAAAAGTTATCGGCGGATATTCCAAGAATTTAATTCAAAATATTAGGATGGATGATACGCCGTTTACAGCTAGATGATTGTACCTAGCTTCCCAATTTTCGGAAAATGTTGATTATTTAAGTATAGTTCAGGTAAAAACTAGTCCATTAGGCACATTTTCATCCATATCGAACTGTATATGTCAAAGTTATCGGCAGATATTCCAAAAATTGAATTCAAAATTTTACGATGACGCCCGTTTACGGCTAGATAATTGTACCTAGCTTCCCAATTTTTGGAAAATTTTGATTGTTGAAGTATAGTACATGGTAAAACTAGTCCATTACGCACAATTTTCATCCATATCGAACTGTATATGTCAAGGTTATCGGCAGATATTCCAAGAATTGAATTCAAAATCTGACGCATGGATGATACGCCCGTTTACGGCTAGATAATTGTACCTAGCTTCCCAATTTTCGGAAAATTCGAAATATTGAAGTATAGTTCAGGTTAAAACTAGTCCATAACTCGCATTTTCATCCATATCGGACTGTATATGTCAAAATTATCGGCAGATATTCAAAGAATTTAATTCAAAATTTTTCGAGTAATGATACGCCCGTTTACGTCTAGATAATTGTACCTAGCTTCCCAATTTTCGGAAAATTTGGATTATTGAAGTATAGTTCAGGTTAAAACTAATCCATAAAGCCCATTTTCATCCATATCGGACTGTATAAGTCAAAGTTATCGGCAGATATTCCAAGAAATTAATTCAAAATATTACGATGGAAGATACGCCCGTTTAGGGCTAGGTAATTGTACCTAGCTTCCCAATTTTCGGAAAATTTTGATAATTGAAGTATAGTTCTGGTTAAAACTAGTCCATAACGCGCATTTTCATCCATATCGGACTGTATATGTCAAAGTTATCGGCGGATATTCCAAGAATTTAATTCAAAATTTTTCGATGAATGATACGCCCGTTAACGGCTAGATAATTTTACTTAGCTTCCCAATTTTCGGAAAATTTTGATTATTGAAGTATAGTTCAGGATAAAACTAATCCATAAAGCCCATTTTCATCCATTTTGGACTATATATGTCAAAGTTATCGGCAGATATTCCAAGAATTTATTTCAAAATTGAACGATGGATAAAACGCCCGCTTACAGCTATATAATTGTACCTTGTTTCCCAATATTTGGGAAATTTTGATTGGTGAAGTATAGTACTTGTTAAAACTAATCCATAAAGCCCATTTTCATCCACATCGGACTTTATTTTTCAAAGTTAACGGCAGAAAATATTCCAAGAATTAGTAATTCAAAATTTTATTTTGGATGATGCGCCCTTTTACGGTGTGAAAATTGTACCTAGCTTCCCAATTTTTGGAAAATGTTGATTATTGAAGTGAAGTACTTGTTAAAACTTATCCGTAAAGCCTATTTTTATCCATTTCGGACTATATTTGTCAATGTTAACGGCAGATAATGATAATATTCCAAGAATTAGTTTTCAAAATTTTATGTTGGATGATACGCCCGTTTAAGGCTAGATAATTAAACCTAGCTTCCCAGTTGTTGGAATATTTTGATAATTGAAGTATATTACAGGTTAAAACTAATCCATAAAGCCCATTTTCATGCATATTCGACTGTATTTGTCAAAGTTGTCGGCAGATATTCTAAGAATTATAAATCAAAATTAATGTTGGATGATACGCCCGTTAAGGGCTAGACAATTGAACCTAGCTTCCCTGTTTTTGCAACATTTTTATAATTGAAGAATGGTACTGGTTAAAACTAATCCTTAAAGCCTATTTTCATCCATTTCGGACTATATTTGTCAAAGTTAACGGAAAATAATGATAAAATTCCAAGAATTAGTTTTAAAAATTTTATGTTGGATGATACACTCGTTTACGGTTAGATGATTGTACCTAGCTTCCCAATTTTTGGAAATTTTGATAACTTTAGTATAGCAAAGGTTAAAACTAAGAAAGAGAAGACTCTCTTCCGCCAGAGAAGAGTCTCTGCCGCCAGAGAAGACTCTCTTCCGCCAGAGAAGACTCTCTTCCACCAGAGAAGATGAATCTCCTCAGCGATAGAAGACTTCCGAGGGGCACGACTCTATTCAGCGAGAAAAGACTCTCTTTCAACAATCAAGACACTCTTCCAACAGAGAAGACTCTCTTCCTAGAGAGATGACTCTCTTACGCGAGAGAAGACACTCTTCCGCGAGAGAACACTCTTCTGCCAGAGGAGACTCTCTTTCAACAGTCAAGACACTCTTCCGACAGAGAAGACTCTCTTCCGCGACAAAAGACTCTCTTCCGATAGAGAAGACTCTCTTCCGCGAGAGAAGACTCTCCTTCGCCACAAAAGACTCTCTTCCGCGGAGAAGACTCTCTTCCGAGAGAGAAGACTTTGTTCCGCAAGAGAAGATTCTCTTCCGCCAGAGAAGCCTCTCTTCCACCAGAGAAGATGAATCTCCTCCGTTATAGAAGACTCTCTTCCGAGAGAGAAGAACTCTATTCCTTGAGAGAAGACTCTCTTCCGCCAGAAAAGACACTTTTCTGCGAGAGAAGACTATCTTCCTCGAGAGAAGACTCTCTTCCTCGAGAGAAGACTCTCTTCTGCGAGAGAAGACTCTTCTGCGAGAGAGGACTCTCTTCCTTGAGAGAAGACTCTCTTCCTCGAGAGAAGACTCTCTTGCGCCAGAGAAAAAACTCTTTCAACAGTCAAGACACTCTTCCGACAGAGAAGACTCTCTTCAGAGAGAGAAGACTCTCTTCCGCGAGAGAAGACTCTCTTTCGCGAGTGAAGACTCTCTTCCCGACAGAGAAGACTCTCTTCCGCGACAAAAGACTCTCTTCCGATAGAGAAGACTCTCTTCCGCGAGAGAAGACTCTCCTTCGCCACAAAAGACTCTCTTCCGAGGTTGAAGACTCTCTTCCGACAGAGAAGACTCTCTTCCACCAGAGAAGAAGAATCTCCTCCGTGATAGAAGACTCTCTTCCGAGAGAAGACTTCTCTTCTGCGAGAGAAGACTCTCTTCTGCGAAAGAAGACTATCTTCCTCGATGAGAAGACTCTCTTCCTCGAGAGAAGACTCTCTTCCGCCAGAGAAAACTCTCTTTCAACAGTCAAGACACTCTTTCCGACAGAGATGACTCTCTTCAGCGAGAGAAGACTCTCTTCCGCCAGTGAAGACTCTCATCGGAGAGTGAAAACTCTCTTCCGACAGAGAAGACTCTCTTCCGCCTGAGAAGACTCTCTTCCACCAGAGAAGAAGAATCTCCTCCGCTATGAGAAGAATCTCTTCTGCGAGAGAAGACAGTCTTCCTTGAGAGAAGACTCTCTTCCGCCAGAAAAGACACTCTTCTGCGAGAGAAGACTATCTTCCTCGAGAGAAGACTCTCTTCCTACAGAGAAGACTCTCTTTCGCAGAGAAGACTCTTCTTTCAACAGTCAAGACACTCTTCCGACAGAGATGACTCTCTTCAGCGAGAGAAGACTCTCTTCCGCCAGTGAAGACTCTCATCGGAGAGTGAAAACTCTCTTCCGACAGAGAAGACTCTCTTCCGCCTGAGAAGACTCTCTTCCACCAGAGAAGAAGAATCTCCTCCGTTATAGAAGACTCTCTTCCGCGAGAGAAGACTCTATTCCTTGAGAGAAGACTCTCTTCCGCCAGAGAAGACACTCTTCTGCGAGAGAAGACTATCTTCCTCAAGAGAAGACTCTCTTCCTCGAGAGAAAACTCTCTTCCGCCAGAGAAAACTCTCTTTCAACAGTCAAGATACTCTTCCAACTGAGAAGACTCTCTTCAGCGAGAGAAGACTCTCTTCCGCCAGTGAAGACTCTCATCGGAGAGTGAAAACTCTCTTCCGACAGAGAAGACTCTCTTCCGCCTGAGAAGACTCTCTCCCACCAGAGAAGAAGAATCTCCTCCGTGATAGAAGACTCTCTTCCGAGAGAGATGACTCTATTCCGTGAGAGAAGACTCTCTTCCGCCAGAAAAGACACTTTTCTGCGAGAGAAGACTATCTTCCTCGAGAGAAGACTCTCTTCCTCGAGAGAAGACTCTCTTCCGCGAGAGAAGACTCTTCTGCAGAGAGATCATCTTCTGCGAGAGAGGAGTCTCTTCCTTGAGAGAAGACTCTCTTCCTCGAAGACTCTCTTGCGCCAGAGATAAAACTCTTTTCAACAGTCAAGACACTCTTCCGACAGAGAAGACTCTCTTCACGAGAGAAGACTCTCTTCTGCGAGAGACGACTCTCTTCTGCGAGAGAAGACTCTCTTCTGCGAGAGGAGGACTCTCTACCTAGAGAGAAGACTCTCTTCCGCCAGAGAAGACACTCTTCCGCGAGAGAAGACTATCTTCCTCGACAGAGAAGACTCTCTTCCATCGAGAGAAAACTCTCTTCCGCCAGAGAAGAACTCTCTTTCAACAGTCAAGATACTCTTCCAACTGAGAAGACTCTCTTCAGCGAGAGAAGACTCTCTTCCGCCAGTGAAGACTCTCATCGGAGAGTGAAAACTCTCTTCCGACAGAGAAGACTCTCCTCCGCCTGAGAAGACTCTCTTCCACCAGAGAAGAAGAATCTCCTCCGTTATAGAAGACTCTCTTCCGAGAGAGATGACTCTCTTCCTTGAGAGAAGACTCTCTTCCGCCAGAAAAGACTCTTTTCTGCGAGAGAAGACTATCTTCCTCGAGAAGAAGACTCTCTTCCTCGAGAGAAGACTCTCTTCTGCGAGAGAAGACTCTCTTCTGCGAGAGAAGACTCTTCTGCGAGAGAAGACTCTCTTCCGTCGAGAGAAGACTCTCTTCCTCGAGAGAAGACTCTCTTGCGCCAGGATAAAACTCTATTGACAGTCAAGACTCTCTTCCGACAGAGAAGACTCTCTTCAGCGAGAGAAGACTCTCTTCCGCGAGAGAAGACTCTCTTCCGCCGAGTGAAGACTCTCTTCCGACAGAGAAGACTCTCTTCCACCAGAGAAGAAGACACTCTTCCATCCAGAAAAGAAGACTCTCTTCCACCAGAGATGAAGACTCTGTTCCGCGAGAGAAGGCTCTCTTCCACCAGAGGAGAAGACTCTTTTCCGACGGAGAAGACTATCTTCCGCGAGAGAAGACTCTCTTCCGCCAGAAAAGAACACTCTTCTGCGCGAGAAGACTATCTTCCTCGAGAGAAGACTCTCTTCCTCGAGAGAAGACTCTCTTCCGCCAGAGAAAACTCTCTTCCGACAGTCAAGACACTCTTCCGACAGAGAAGCTCTCTTCCGAGAGAAGACTCTCTTCCGCGAGAGAAGACTCTCTTCCGCGAGTGAAGACTCTCTTCCGACAGAGAAGACTCTCTTCCACCAGAGAAGAAGACTCTCTTCCACCAGAGAAGAAGATTCTCTTCCACCAGAGATGAAGACTCCCTTCCGCGAGAGAAGACTCTCTTCCACCAGAGAAGAAGACTCTCTTCCGACATAGAAGACTCTCTTCCGCGAGAGAAGACTCTCTTCCGCGAGAGAAGACTCTCTTCCACCAGAGAAGAAGACTCTCTTCCAGCAGATAGAAGACACTCTTCCGGCGAGAGAAGACTCTCTTCCGACAGGGAAGACTCTCTTCCGATCAGAGAAGACTCTCTTCCGACAGAGAAGACAAGAATCTCTTCCGCCAGAGAAGACTCTCTTCCGCCACAAAAGACTCTCTTCCGACGAGAGAAGACTTTTTTCCCCAAGAGAAGACTCTCTTCCGCCAGAGTAGAAGACTCCTCTTCCGACAGAGAAGACTCTCTTCCGCGAGAGAAGACTCTCTTCCGCCAGAAAAGACTCTCTTCCGACAAAGAAGACTCTCTACCGCGAGAGAAGATCTCTTCCGACAGATGAAGACTCTCTTCCGACGAGAGAAAACTCTCTTCCGCCAGAGAAGAAGACTCTCTTCCGCCAGAGAAGACTCTCTTCCACCAGAGAAGAAGACTCTCTTCCGCTAGAAAAGAATCTATTCCGCCAGAGAGAAGACTCTCTTCCGACAGAGAAGACTCTCTTCCGGCAGAGAAGACTCTCTTCCGACAGGGAAGACTCTCTTCCGAGAGAGAAGACTCTCTTCCGCGAGAGATGACTCTCCTCCGCCAGAGAAAGACTCTCTTCCAACAGTCGAAGACTCTCTTCCGACAGAGAAGACTCTCTTCCGAGAGAAGAAGACTCTCTTCCGCGAGAGAAGACTCTCTTCCGCGACAAGAAGACTCTCTTCCGAGATAGAAGACTCTCTTCCGCAAGAGAAGACTCTCTTCCGCCAGAGAAGAAGACATCTCTTCCGCCAGAGAAGAAGATTCTCTTCCACCAGAGAAGAAGACTCTCTTCCGCGAGAGAAGACTCTCTTCCACCATAGAAGATGACTCTCTTCCGACAGAGAAGACTCTCTTCCGACAGAGAAGACTCTCTTCCGAGAGAGAAGACTCTCATCAGCGAGAGATGACTCTCTTCCGCCAGAGAAAACTCTCTTCCAACAGTCAAGACATCTCTTCCGACAGAGAAGACTCTCTTCCGACGAAAGAAGACTCTCTTCCGCGAGAGAAGACTCTCTTCCGCTAGAAAAGACTCTCTTCCGACAGAGAAGACTCTCTTCCTCCAGAGAAGAAGACTCTCATCCACCAGAGAAGAAGACTCTCTTCCACCAGAGAAGAAGACTCTCTTCCGCGAGAGAAGACTCTCTTCTACCAGAGAAGAAGACTCTTTTCCGACAGAGAAGACTCTCTTCCGCGAGAGAAGACTCTCTTCCGGCAGAGAAGACTCTCTTCCGACAACGAAGACTCTTTTCCGCCAGAGAAGACTCTCTTCATCCAGAGAAGAAGACTCTCTTCCGCGAGAGAAGACTCTCTTCCGCGCAGAGAAGACTCTCTTCCGACAGAGAAGACTCTCTTCCGACAGAGAAGACTCTCTTCCGACAGAGAAGACAAAATCTCTTCCGCGAGAGAAGACTCTCTTCCGCACACAAAAGACTCTCTTCCGACAGAGAAGACTTTGTTCCGCAAGAGAAGACTCTCTTCCGCGAGAGAAGACTCTCTTCCGACGAGAGAAGACTTTCTTCCGCGAGAGAAGACTCTCTTCCACCAGAGAAGAAGACTCTCTTCCACGCAGAGAAGAAGATTCTCTTCCACCAGAGAAGAAGACTCTCTTCCGCGAAAGAAGACTCTCTTCCACCAGAGAAGAAGACTCTCTTCCGACAGAGAAGACTCTCTTCCGACAGAGAAGACTCTCTTCCGACAGAGAAGACTCTCTTCCGAGAGAGAAGACTCTCTTCCAGCGAGAGAAGACTCTCTTCCGCCAGAGAAAACTCTCTTCCAACAGTCAAGACATTCTTCCGACAGAGAAGACTCTCTTCCGTCGAAAGAAGACTCTCTTCCGCGAGAGAAGACTCTCTTCCTCCAGAAAAGACTCTCTTCCGACAGAGAAGACTCTCTTCCACCAGAGAAGAAGACTCTCTTCCGACCAGAGAAGAAGACTCTCTTCCGCGAGAGAAGACTCTCTTCCACCAGAGAAGAAGACTCTCTTCCGCGATAGAAGACTCTCTTCCGGCAGAGAAGACTCTCTTCCGACGATAGAAGACTCTCTTCCGCCAGAGAAGACTCTCTTCACGCCAGAGAAGAAGACTCTCTTCCGCGAGAGAAGACTCTCTTCCGACGAGAGAAGACTCTCTTCCGACAGAGAAGACTCTCTTCCGACAGAGAAGACTCTCTTCCGACGAGAGAAGACAGAATCTCTTCCGCCAGAAAAGACTCTCTTCCGACACAAAAGACTCTCTTCCGAATGAGAAGACTTTGTTCCGCAAGAGAAGACTCTCTTCCACCAGAGAAGAAGACTCCTCTTCCGACAGAGAAGACTCTCTTCCGCGAGAGAAGACTCTCTTCCGCGAGAGAAGACTCTCTTCCGCCAGAGAAGACTCTCTTCCGACAAAGAAGACTCTTCCGCGAGAGAAGAATCTCCTCCGCCAGAGAAGACACTCTTCCGACAGAGAAGACTCTCTTCCACCAGAGAAGAAGACTCTCTTCCGCCAGAGAAGAAGACTCTCTTCCGCCGAGAGAAGACTCTCTTCCACCAGAGAAGAAGACTCTCTTCCGCGAGCAAAGAATCTCTTCCGCCAGAAAAGACTCTCTTCCGACCGTAGAAGACTCTCTTCCGCCAGAGAAGAAGACACTCTTCCACCAGAGAAGAAGACTCTCTTCCACCAGAGAAGAAGACTCTCTTCCACCAGAGAAGAAGACTCTCTTCCGCGAAAGAAGACTCTCTTCCACCAGAGAAGAAGACTCTCTTCCGACAGGGAAGACTGTCTTCCGGCAGAGAAGACTGTCTTCCGTCAAAGAGGACATCTCTTCCGCCAGAGAAGAATCTCTTCCGCCATTAAAGACTCTCTTCCGACAGAGAAGACTCTCTTCCACCAGAGAAGAAGACTCTCTTTCGCGAGAGAAGACTCTCTTCCGCGCAGAGAAGACTCTCTTCCAACAGATGAAGACTCTTTTCCGCCAGAGAAGACTCTCTTCCACCAGAGAAGAAGACTCTCTTCCGCGAGAGAAGACTCTCTTTTACCACGAGAAGACTCTCTTCGGACAAAGAAGACTCTCTTCCGCGAGAGAAGAATCTCTTCCACCAGAGAAGAAGACTCTCTTCCGCCAGAAAAGACTCTCTTCCGACCAGAGAAGAAGACTCTCTTCCGCGAGAAGAAGACTCTCTTCCACCAGAGAAGAAGACTCCTTTCCGACAGAGAAGACTCTCTTCCGCCAAAGAAGACTCTCTTCCGCCAAAGGAGAATCTCTTCCTCCAGCTCTGTTCCGCAAGAGAAGACTCTCTTCCGACAGAGAAGACTCTCTTCCGCGAGAGAAGACTCTTCCGCCAGAGGAAACTCTCTATCAACAGTCAAGTCACTCTTCCGCGAGAGAAAGAATCTCTTCCGCGAGAGAAGACTCTCTTCCGCCACAAAACACTCTCTTCCGCCAGAAAAGACACTCTTCCGCGAGAGAAGACTTTGTTCCGCAAGAGAAGACTCTCTTCCGCCAGAGAAGACTCTCTTCCGCCAGAGAAGAGCTCTCTTCCGACAGAGAAGACTCTCTTCCGCGAGAGAAGACCCTCTTCCGCGAGAGAAGACTCTTCCGCTAGAGGAAATCCTCTATGAACAGTCAAGTCACTCTTCCGCGAGAGAAGAATCTCTTCCGCGAGAGGAAGACTCTCTTCCGCCACAAAACACTCTCTTCCGCGAGAGAAGACTTTGTTCCGCAAGAGAAGACTGTGAAAAAAAAACATTTTCAAGTAATGAAGATTTATTTGATTTTTTCTTGTGGTATTCTTAAAAACAGTTTTTATTCGCTGTGCAGCATAAATGCAGATTGCATTTCGTGCATATACATTGCGTTTGTGAAGATTTACAGTGCTTGCAACATCTTTTTCCACTGTTTCGATCCAACCAATGTGGGAAATGGTTCAGCTGGTCAAACCGCAAGTCCGATATTGGATGTTTTGATTTTTGACCATGTTTGAGCTCATGCTGAAAAGGTCGATGAGAGAGTGGAGACTGCTTTGCCCGCTCTGCCTGCGGGGATGGTGAATTTATTGTTCGTCTTGACTGAGAGGATGGAGACTGGTTTGCCCATCGCGGTGAAGATGCATTTTTGGTATTGATTGGACGACCCGGTAAGTTTTTGTTTTTATATGTCACCAGCCCTGCGGCTAGTGTTTCGCGAAAGTCTGGGAGTGCGAGTAATTTTTCTTTGCTTTCGTTCTCTGTTTGGATACGTCTGTGTAAAATATAGGCGTTGGTGGCTGCCATATCAATTAGGTGATAAAAAATTCGTGTTGCGGCATCCCGAGTTTTTGCTCTGATATGATAGCGGCCCATTAGGCCGTCCATGAGATCTACGCCGCCCATGTGAGCGTTATACTCATGCACAATTTGGGGACAGTCAATTGAAATGTGTCGCTTAGCTTTTCTGTCAAAACGAGCAGCCTTTGCAGTTCCTTCACGAGGGCTTGTCCTTTCAAATTGCTTAACACCCACATAGGTGGACAAAAAGCGAACAGGCTTGCTGTCTTTCCAGAGTACATTGGTTATGTCGACACCATATGAGGACCCAGCGTACTCAGTCGAAAAACCCCTTGGCAATTTTTTGATGGCAATATCGTTTGGTAGCTTGCAATTGGGGATACGGTTTACACGCACCGTGCCAAGGCTATAAATACCTTTCGCTCTTAGATAAACCATCAAAGGCAGAGATGTATAAAAATTATCGAAGTAAATGATGTGATTCTTAAATCTTTCTACGGTTTGTGTTAAGCGCACTACAATGTTGGCCGAAGCACCAAGATCTGGATGACCAGGTAAGACCACATTATCACCGGCACCGCTGTAGATCTCAAAGCGGTATGCGTATCCAAATGAATCGCACAATACAAATAGTTTGATGCCCCACTTGTGCGGCTTATTTGGCATGTACTGACGCAAGTGGTGCTTCATTTTTGTGCTGCACATTTGCTCGTCAACACAAAGGCGGGCATACTTTGGCACCGAGTCAAACCGTTTGTTGAGACAGTCTACAAATTTTCGCGTACGGAACAAAGGATCGTAGCCTGGTTCACCCTTTTTGATACGTTCGCGCTCATCACGTAGCGAGAAGTACTTCTTGATTGCCTCGAATCTGCTTCGGGTCATGCAGGTTTGTATAGGTCCGAACGCATTTTGTCCCCAGTAGCTCTTCAGATTCGGGTAGCGATAAATGGACATGAACATCAAAATACCTATGTAATGGTGCATCTCATCAGTGTTAATTTTGAACTTATTGTTAATATCATCCGTTAAAGCTGCGCACATGGTTTCGTCGACGATCATATTCATGATTTCCGCATTAAAGAAATAGCAAAAGAGCTCTAGTGGAGTTTTGAGCTCCTTTATTTCTGCTGGCAGCGAAAAATCGCCTCGAAATGCTACATTGTTAACATGCAACTGCATACATTTCTCTCGCCACAGAATCTTACTCGAATCTTTTGTTATTGATTCAATACCTGTATAAATAAAACTAATTATTCACTAAAATAACACATAGCAATTAAATTTGGCTTACCAGCTCCATTGAACCCACCAGAAGTTGGCGGAGATGCGCACGCCGAATCTTCACTGATTGGTAATGGTGATCGCGGTCTTTTTGCAGTTTTCTGGGAAGTCTCAGCTTTCTGTGCATTGTTTAGAACATTTTCAACATTACTCTCAATAAATGACACAGTCTCAGCATCCTCTAATGCAGTATTAAGAGCCTCCACTATATCAATGTCGTCGTCCTCGTCGTCACTTGAGCTTAACATTTCTTCATCCGACGGAACTGAGTCAAATATCTTGAGCAACTGCTCATCTGTCAAGTCGGACAGCTTATACCGAACCCGGTTTGCCATTTCTAGTAATATTTATAATTCTATTAAGTAAAATCACTCCATCAACAGAAGCAAACACATAAATTGCAATCAATTGTGAAATATCAGCTGGCAACAAAAGTTGTCTTGCAGCCCCAAACGTGCCTCAAGGCACGTATCGCTATTTCGCTGTCACAACGCATGTCTTTTATGTATTTGCAAATCTGCAACTTAATTTTAATAGTAAATGAACTTACCTTTCAAGAAAAAAAATTATGAGCTGGATAGGTTTTCTATATTTACTATTATTTGCACAGCAAAACACAACATACAGCAGCCCAAATTTTACGCGCGAAAAAACATATGGCTTGTGCATAGCGAAATATAAGTCCCGTTAAAAGCTTCGGAGAGCTTTCAAAGCTGAGACTCATAGTTTTGTGTGTTTATTATCAACCGCCAAAAATTATTTAAACGATTGAAAAGCTGTTAGTTTATTTGTTAAGGCCAAAAACGTAATACGTGCCTTCAGGCAGGCTTACGTGTTAGAGGGTTAAGTCACTCCTCCGCGAGAAAAGAATCTCTTCCGCAAAGGAAGACTCTCTTCCGCCAGAAAAGCCACTCTTCCGCAAGAGAAGACTTTGTTCCTCAAGAGAAGACTCTATTCCTCCACAGAAGACTTTGTTCCGCAGGAGAAGACAACATTCCTCCAGAGAAGACTTTGTTCCGCAAGAGAAGACTCTCTTCCGCGAGAGAAGACTCTCTTCCGCGAGGGAAGACTCTCTTCCGCGAGAGAAGACTCTCTTCCGCGAGAGTAGACTCTTCCGCCAGAGGAAACTCTCTTTTAACAGTCAAGTCACTCTTCCGCGAGAGAAGAATCTCTCCCGCGAGAGTAGACTGTCTTCCGCCAGAGGAAGACTCTCTTCCGACAGTCAGACTGACGCTCTTCCGCGAGAGAAGACTCTCTTTCGCCAGAGATAGACTCTCTGCCGCTAGAGAATGACTCTCTTCCGCCAGAGAGGAAGACTCTCTTCCGCCAGAGAAGCACTCTCTTACACGCCAGCGAAGACTCTCTTCCGCGAGAGAAGACTCTCTTCCACCAGAGAAGAAGCCTCTCTTCCGACAGAGAAGACTCTCTTCCGACGAGAGAAGACTCTCTTCTGACTTGAGAAGACTCTCTTCCGCCAGAAAGAAGAGTGTCTTCCTCGACAGAGAAGACTCTCTTCCGCGAGAGAAGACTCTCTTCCGCGAGAGTAGACTCTCTACCGCCAGAGGAAACTCTCTTTCGACAGTCAAGTACAGCTCTCTTCCGCGAGAGAAGACTCTCTTCCGCGAGAGAGACTCTCTTGCATCAAAGAGAAAGACTCTCTTCACGACAGAAGAAGACTTCTCTTCCGCGAGAGAAGACTGTCTTCCGCCAGAGATAGACTCTCTTCCGCTAGAAATGACCCTCTTCCACCAGAGAGGAAGACTCTCTTTCGTCAGAATAGACTCTCTACCGCGAGAGAAGTATCTATTCCGCGAGAGAAGACTCTCTTCCGCGAGAAAAAAATATCTTCCACCAGAGAAGAAGGCTCTCTTCCGACAGAGAGACTCTCTTCCGACAGAGAAGATTCTGTTCCATCAGAGAAGACTCTCCTCCGTCAGATAAGACTCTCTTCCGCGAGAGAACAATCTCTTCCGAGAGAGAAGACTCTCTTCCGCCTGAAAAGACACTCTTCCACAAGAGAAGAAGATTCTCTTCCGATAGAGATGACTCTCTTCCGGGAGAGAAGACTCTGTTCCGGCAGAGAAGACACTCTTTCACCAGAGAAGACACCGTTCCGCCAGCGAAGACTCTTTTCCGACAAAGAAGACTCTCTACCGCGATAGAAGGATCTCTTCCGCTAGAGAAGACTCTCTTCCGCCAGAAAAGAGTGTCTTCCGACAGAGAAGACTCTCTTCCGCTAGAAATGACTCTCTTCCGCGTGAGAAGACTCTATTCCGCGAGAGGAGACTCTCTTCCGCAAGAGAAGACTCTCTTACCAAAGAAGAAGACTTTCTTCCGATAGAGAAGACTCTCTTCCGACAGATAAGACTCTCTTCCGCTAGAAATGACACTCTTCCACCAGAGAGGAAAACTCTCTTTCGTCAGAAAAGACTCTCTTCCGCGAGAGAAGTATCTATTCCTAAACAGAAGATTCTTTTCCGCGAGAGAAGACTCTCTTCCACCATAGAAGAAGACTCTCTTCCGACAAAGAAGACTCTCTGCCGCAAGAGCAGAATATCATCCGCGAGAGAAGACACTCTTACGCCTGAAAAGACTCTCTTCCGATAGAGAAGACTCTCTTCCGCCAGAGAAGACACTCTTTCACCAGAGAAGACACCGTTCCGCCAGCGAAGACTCTCTTCCGACAAAGAAGACTCTCTACCGCGATAGAAGGATCTCTTCCGCTAGAGAAGACTCTCTTCCGCCAGAAAAGAGTGTCTTCCGACAGAGAAGACTCTCTTCCGCTAGAAATGACTCTCTTCCGCGTGAGAAGACTCTATTCCGCGAGAGGAGACTCTCTTCCGCAAGAGAAGACTCTCTTACCAAAGAAGAAGACTTTCTTCCGATAGAGAAGACTCTCTTCCGACAGATAAGACTCTCTTCCGCTAGAAATGACACTCTTCCACCAGAGAGGAAAACTCTCTTTCGTCAGAAAAGACTCTCTTCCGCGAGAGAAGTATCTATTCCTAAACAGAAGATTCTTTTCCGCGAGAGAAGACTCTCTTCCACCATAGAAGAAGACTCTCTTCCGACAAAGAAGACTCTCTGCCGCAAGAGCAGAATATCATCCGCGAGAGAAGACACTCTTACGCCTGAAAAGACTCTCTTCCGATAGAGAAGACTCTCTTCCACCAGAGAAGACACTCTTTCACCAGAGAATACACCGTTCCGCCAGAGAAGACTCTCTTCCAACAAAGAAGACTCTCTACCGCGATAGAAGGATCTCTTCCGCTAGAGAAGACTCTCTTCCGACAGAGAAGATTCTGTTCCGGCAGAGAAGATTCTCTTCCGACACAGAAGACTGTGCCGCGAGAGCAGAATTTCCTCCGCGAGAGACGACTCTCTTTCACCAAAAAAAACTTTCTTCCGACAGAGAAGAATCTCTTCCGCCGGAGAAGAGTCTCTTCCGACAGAGATTTTTTTCTTTCGCGAGAGAAGACTCTTCCACGAGAGAAGACTCTCTTCCGAATGAAAAGACTATCTTCCACCAGAGAAGAAGACTCTCTTACGATTGAGAAGACTCTCTTCCGCGAGAGAAGACTCTGTTCCGGACGAGAAGACTCTCTTCCGCTAGAAATGACTCTTTTCCACCAGGGAGGAAGACTTTTTTTCGTCAGAAAAGACTCTCTTCAGCGAGAGAAGTATCTCTTCCGCGAGAGAAAACTCTCTTCCGCCAAAAAAGACTTTCTTCCAGCAGAGAAGAAGGCTCTCTTCCGACGAGAAGACTCTCTTCCGACAGAGAAGATTCTTTTCCATCAGAGAAGACTCTCCTCCGTCAGATAAGACTCTCTTCCGCAAGAGAAAAATCTCT
Source organism: Lordiphosa magnipectinata (assembly GCA_037044535.1). NCBI lineage: Eukaryota > Metazoa > Arthropoda > Insecta > Diptera > Drosophilidae > Lordiphosa > Lordiphosa magnipectinata. Next base: position 53,693 of record JBAMBO010003419.1, read on the forward strand.
TCCGCCAGATAAGACTCTCTTCCGCTAGAAATGACACACTTCCACCAGAGTGGAAAACTCTCTTTCGTCAGAAAAGACTCTCTTCCGCGAGAGAAGTATCTATTCCGCGAGAGAAGACTCTCTTCGGTCAGAAAAAACTTCCTTTCACCACAGAAGAAGTCTCTCTTCCGACAGAGAAGACTCTCTTCTGACAGAGAAGTTTCTCTTCCGACTGAGAAGACTCTCTTCCGAAAGAGAAAACTCTCTTCCGCGAAAGAAGACTCTCTTCCGCCAGAGAAGAAGACAATCTTCCACCAGAGAGACTCTCATCCAACAGAGACGACTCTCTTCCGCGCAAGAAGACTCTCTTCCACCAGAGAAGAAGACTATCTTCCACCAGAGAAGACTCTCTTCGACCAGAGAAGACTCTCTTCGCCAGAAAGTACTCTCTTCCGAGAAATAAGACTCTCTTCCGCGAGAGAAGAAATCTCTCTTCCGATAAACTCTCTTCTAACAGTCAAGACTATCTTCCGACAGAGAAGACTCTCTTCCGACAAAGAAAACTCTCATCCGACAGGGAAGACTCTCTTCCACCAGAGAAGAATACTCTCTTCCGATAGAGAAGACTCTCTTCCGAAAGAGAAGACTCTCTTCCGCAAGAGAAGAATCCCCTCCACCAGAGAAGAAGACTCTCATACGAAACAGAAGACTCTCTTCTAACAGTCAAGACTATCTTCCGACAGAGAAGACTCTCTTCAGCCAGAGAAGACTCTCCTCCACCAGAGAAGACTCTCTTCCGAGAGAGAAGACTCTCTTCCGCCAGAGAATACTCTCTTCCGCCAGAAATGACTCTCTTCCGAGGGAGAAAACGCTCTTCCGCGGGAGAAGAAGACTCTCTTCCGATAGAGAAGACTCTTTTCCAACAGAGAAGACTCTCTTCCGACTGAGAAGATTCTCTTCCGCTAGAGAAGACTCTCATCAGCCAGAAAAGACTCTCTTCCACCAGAGAAGAAGACTTTTTTTCGACAGAGAAGACTCTCTTCCGCCAGAGAAGACTCTCTTCCGCGAGAGAAGAATCTATTCCGAGAGACAAGACTCTCTTCCGCCAGAAAAGACGCTCTTCCACCAGAGAAGACTCTCTCCCACCAGAAAAGAAAACTATCTTCCGACAGAGAAGACTCTCTTCCGCCAAAGAAGACTCTCTTCCACAAGAGAAGAATCTCTTCCGCAAGAGAAGATTCTCTACCGACAGAGAAGACTCCCCTCCGCCAGAAAAAACTCTCTTCCACCAGAGAAGAAGACTCTCTTCCGAGAGAGAAGACTCTCTTCCGCCAGAAAAGACTCTCTTCCGAAAGAGAAGGCTCTCTTCCGTGAGAGAAGACTCTCTTACGCCGGAGAAAGTTCTCTTCCGACAGAGAAGACTATCTTCCGCCAGAGAAGAATCTCTTCCGAGAGAGATGACTCTCTTCCGCGAGAGAAGACTCTTTTCCGGCAGAAAAGACTCTCTTCAAACAGTCGACACTCTCTTACGACAGAAAAGACTCTCTTCCGCCAGAAAAGACTCCCTTCCGCCCGAAAAAACTCTCTTCCAACAGAGAAGAATCTCTTCCGAGAGAGAAGACTCTCTTCAGACAGAGAAGACTCTCTTCCGCCAGAGAAGACTCTCTTCAAACAGTCGACACTCTCTTACGACTGAGAAGACTCTCTTCCGCCAGAGAAGACGGTCTTCCGCAAGAAGGGACACTCTCCCACCAGAGAAGAAGACACTCTTCCGACAGAGAAGACTCTCTTCCGAGAGAGAAGACTCTCTTCAGCGAGAAAAGACTCTCTTCCACCAGAAAAGACTCTCATCCAACAGTCGACACTCTCTTACAACAAAGAAGACTCTCTTCCGCCAAAAAAGTCTCCCGCCGAAGAAGACTCTCTTCCGCACAGAAAGAACTCTCTTCCGCCGAAAAAAGACTCTTCCGCCAGAGAAGACTCTCTTCCGCCGAAGAAGAATCTCTTCCGCCAGAAAAGAATATCTTCCGACAGAGAAGACTCTCTTCCGACAGAGAAGACTCTCTTCCACAAGAGAAGAATCCTTCCGTAAGAGAAGACTCTCTTCCGCCAGAGAAGACTCTCTTGCACCATGGAAGAAGACTCTCTTCCGACAGGGAAGACTCTGTTCCGCCAGAGAAGACTCTCTTCACGCAAGAGAAGACTCGTCATCCGACAGAAAAGACTCTCTTCTGCGAGAGAGAAGGCTCTCTTCCGCCAGAGAAGACTCTCTTGCACCATGGAAGAAGACTCTCTTCCGACAGGGAAGACTATCTGTTCCGCCAGAGAAGACTCTCTTACACGCAAGAGAAGACTCTCATCCGACAGAAAAGACTCTCTCTTCCGCGAGAGAAGACTCTATTGCACCTGAGAAGACTCTCTTCCACCAGTCGAGACAATCTACCGACAGAGAAGACTCTCATCCGCCAGAAGAGACACTCTTCCACCGAAGAAGAAGACTCTCTTCCGACAGAAAAGACTTTCTTCCGCGAGAGAAGACTTTCGCGGGAGAGGAAGACTCTCTTTCGCTCGAGAGAAGACTCTCTTCCGCTAGAATAGACTCTCTTACGACAGAGAAGAGTCTCTTCCGCCAAGAGAAGACGCTCTTCCGTGAGAGAAGACTTCTTTTCCGCGAGAGAAGACTCTATTGCACTTGAGAAGACTCTGTTCCAGCAGTCGAGACTCTCTTCCGACAGAGAAGACTCTCTTCCTCCAAAAAAGCTCCCTCCCAGTGAAGAAGAAGACTCTCTTTCGACAGAGAGAACTTTCTTCCGCCAGAAAAGACTCTCATCCGCGAGAGAAGACTCTCTTCCGCCAGAAGAGAGACTCTTCCACCAAAGAAGAAGACTCTCTTCCGACAGAAAAGACTATCTTCCGACAGAGAAGACTCTCTTCCGCCTTCAGAAGACTCTCTTGCACCAGAGAAGAAGACTCTTTTCCGCCAGAGAAGACTCTCTTGCACCATGGAAGAAGACTCTCTTCCGACAGGGAAGACTCTGTTCCGCCAGAGAAGACTCTCTTACGCAAGAGAAGACTCTCATCCGACAGAGAAGACTCTCTTCCGCGAGAGAAGGCTCTCTTCCGCCAGAAAAGACTTTCTTCCGCCAGAGATGACTCTCTTCCGAGATTGAAGACTCTCTTCCGCGAGAGAAGACTCTATTGCACCTGAGAAGACTCTCTTCCACCAGTCGAGACAATCTACCGACAGAGAAGACTCTCATCCGCCAGAAGAGACACTCTTCCACCGAAGAAGAAGACTCTCTTCCGACAGAGAAGGCTCTCTTCCGCGAGAGAAGACTCTCTTCCGCGAGAGAAGACTCTCTTCCGCTAGAATAGACTCTCTTACGACAGAGAAGAGTCTCTTCCGCCAGAGAAGACGCTCTGCCGTGAGAGAAGACTCTCTTCCACCAGAGAAGACTCTCTTCCACGAGTCGAGACTATCTACCGACAGAGAAGACTCTCTTCCACCAGAAGACCACTCTTCCACCGAAGAGAAGACTCTCTTCCGACAGAAAAGACTCTCTTCCACGAGAGAAGACTCTCTTCCGCTAGAACGAGACTCTCTTACGCAAGAGAAGACTCTCATCCACCAGAGAAGACTCTCTTCCTACAGAGAAGACTCTCTTCGGCTAGAAAAGCCTCTCTTCCACGAGAGAAGACAGTCTCTTCCGACAGAGAAGACTCTCTTCCGCGAGAGAAGGCTCTCTTCCGCCAGAAAAGACACTCTTCCGCCACAGATGACTCTCTTCCGCGAGAGAAGACTCTACTGCACCTGAGAAGACTCTCTTCCAACAGTCGAGACTATCTACCGACAGAGAAGACTCTCATCCGCCAGAAGAGACACTCTTCTACCGAAGAAGAAGACTCTCTTCGGACGGAAAAGACTCTCTTCCGCGAGAGAAGACTCTCTTCCGCTAGAATAGACTCTCTTACGACAGAGAAGAGTCTCTTCCGCCAGAGAAGACGCTCTTCTATGAGAGAAGACTCTGTTCCACCAGAGAATAAGACTCGCTTCCGACAGAGAAGACTCTCTTCCGCTAGAATAGACTCTCTTACGACAGAGAAGTGTCTCTTCCGCCAGAAAAGACGCTCTTCCGCGAGAGAAGACTCTCTTCCACCAGTCGAGACAATCTACCGACAGAGAAGACTCTCATCCGCCAGAAGAGACACTCTTCCACCGGAAGAAGACTCTCTTCCGACAGAGAAGACTCTCTTCCGCCAGAGAAGACTCTCTTGCGCCAGAGAAGACTCTCTTCCGCCAGAGAAGACTCTCTTCCGACAGAGAAGACTCTCTTCCGAAAGAGAAGACTCTCTTCCGAAAGGTAAGAACCTCTCTTCCGCAAGAGAAGACTCTCTTCCGAAAGAGATGACTCTCTTCCGAAAGAGACGACTCTGTTCCGAAAGAGATGACTCTCTTCCGCCAGAGAAGACTCTCTTCCGCCAGAGAAGACACTCTTCCGGGAGAGAAGACTCTCTTCCGCGAGAGAAGACTCTCTTCCGCTAGAGAAGACTGTCTTCCGACCGAGAAGACTCTCTTATGACAGAGAAGACACTCTTCCGAAAAAGAAGACTCTCTTCCGCGAGAAAAGAATCTCTTCCGACAGAGAAGACTCTCTTCCGCCAGTGAAGACTCTCTTCCGCAAGAGAAGTCTCTCTTCCGCGAGAGAAGACTATCTTCCGAAAGAGATGACTCTCTTCCGCCAGAGAAGACTCTCTTCAGCGAGAGAAGACTCTCTTCCGCGAGAGAAGACTCTCTTCCGACAGAGAAGACCCTCTTACGACAGAGAAGACTCTCTTACGACAGAGAAGACTCTCTTCATAAATAGAAGACTCTCTTCCGCCAGAGAATGATCTCTCCTCCGCAAGAGAATACTCTCTTCCGCGAGATAGGACTCTCTTCCGCCAGAGAAGACTCTCTTCCGCGAGAGAAGACTCTCTTCCGCGAGAGAAGAGTCTCTTCCGCCAGAGAAGGCTCTCTTCCGGGAGAGAAGACTCTCTTCCGCGAGAGAAGACGGTCTTCCGAGAGAGAAGAATCTCTTCCGCTAGAGAAGACTGTCTTCCGACCGAGAAGACTCTCTTATGACAGAGAAGACACTCTTCCGAAAAAGAAGACTCTCTTCCGCGAGAAAAGAATCTCTTCCGCCAGTGAAGACTCTCTTCCGCAAGAGAAGTCTCTCTTCCGCGAGAGAAGACTATCTTCCGAAAGAGATGACTCTCTTCCGCCAGAGAAGACTCTCTTCAGCGAGAGAAGACTCTCTTCCGCGAGAGAAGACTCTCTTCCGACAGAGAAGACCCTCTTACGACAGAGAAGACTCTCTTACGACAGAGAAGACTCTCTTCATAAATAGAAGACTCTCTTCCGCCAGAGAATGATCTCTCCTCCGCCAGATAAGACTCTCTTCCGCGAGAGAAGACTCTCTTCCGCGAGAGAAGAGTCTCTTCCGCCAGAGAAGGCTCTCTTCCGGGAGAGAAGACGGTCTTCCGCGAGAGAAGACTCTCTTCCGCGAGAGAAGAGTCTCTTCCGACAGAGAAGACCCTCTTACGACAGAGAAGACTCTCTTACGACAGAGAAGACTCTCTTCATAAATAGAAGACTCTCTTCCGCCAGAGAAGACTCTCTTCCACTAGAGAAGAAAACTCTCTTCCGCACAGAGAAGACTCTCTTCCGCCAGAGAAGACTCTCTTCACGAGAGAGAAGACTCTCTTCCGACAGAGAAGACTTCTCTTCCGCCAGAGAAGACTCTCTTCCGCCAGAGAAGAAGACTCTCTTCCGACAGAGAAGAACTCTCTTCCGCCAGAGAAGACTCTCTTCCGCGAGAGAAGACTCTCTTCCGCAAGAGAAGAAGACTCTCTTCCGCACGAGAAGACTCTCTTCCGCTCGAGAGAAGAGCTCTCTTCCGCCAGAGAAAATCTCTCTTCCGACTAGAGAAGACTCTCTTCCGATAGAGAGACTCTCTTCAGAAAGACTCTCTTCCGAAGAGAAGTGCTCTCTTCCGTGAGAGAAGACTCTCTTCCGCCGGAGAAGAGTCTCTTCCGCAGAGAAGCATCCCATCCGCGAGAGAAGACCCTCTTCGCAGCCAGAGAAGATAGACATCACTCTTCTACGAGAGAAGACTCTCTTCCGCCAGAGAAGAGTCATTTCCGCCGGAGAAGACTCTCTTCCGCCAGAGAAGACTCTCTTGCGCCAGCGAAGACTCTCTTCCGCCGAGAGAAGACTCTGTTCTGCCGGAGAAGAGTCTCTTCCGACAGAGAAGACTCTCTTCCGCGAGAGAAGAATCTCTTCCGCGAGAGAAAACTCTCTTCCCCCAGAAATGACTCTCTTCCGACAGAGATGACTCTCTTCCGACTGTGAAAATTTTCTTCCGCTGGAGAAGACACTCTTCAGCCAGAAAAGAATAACCATTCCGACTGAGAAGATTCTCTCCCAGCAAGAGAAGACTCTCTTCGGCCAGAGAAAAACTCACTCTTACACCAGAGAAGAAAAATCTGTTCCGCGAGAGAAGACTCTCTTCCACCAGAGAAGAAGACTCTCTTCCGACAGAGAAGACTCTCTTCCGTGAGAAAAGACTCTCTTCCGCGGGAGAAGAAGACTCGCTTACGACTGAGAAGATTCTCTTCCGCTAGAGAAGACTCTCTTCAGCCAGAAAAAAATATCTCTTCCGAATGAGAAGCTTCTCTTCCGCTAGAGAAGACTCTCTTCAGCCAGAAAAGACTCTCTTCCGGATGAGAAGGACTCTCCACAGCGCGAGAAGACTCTCTTCCGCCACAAAAGACTCTCTTCCAACAGTCGACACTCTCTTACGACAGAGAAGTCTTTCTTCCGCGAGAGAAGACTCTCTTCCGCCGGAGAAGACTCTCCTCCTACAGAGAAGACTCTCTTCAGCGAGAGAAGAATCATCTTGCACTCAGAGAAGAAGACTCTCTTCCGACAGAGAAGACTATCTTCCGCCAGAGAAGACTCTCTTCCGCCAGAAAAGACTCTTCCGAGAAAGAAGAAGACTCTCTTCCGAAAGAGAAGACTCTCTTGTATTAGTCTAGACTATATTCCGCGAGAGAAGACTCTCTTCCGCCAGAGAAGACTCTCTTGCACTAGAGAAGAAGACTCTCTTCCGACAGAGAAGACTCTCTTCCGCCAGAGAAGACTCTCTTCCGCCAGAAAAGACTCTCTTCCGAGAGAGAAGACTCTATTCCGCGAGAGAAGAAGACTCTCTTCCGAAAGAGACGACTCTCTTCTATTAGTCAAGACTATCTTCCGAGAGAGAAGACTCTCTTCCGCCAGAGAAGACTCTCTTACGAAAGAGAAGACTCTCTTCCGCGAGAGAAGACTCTCTTCCGCCAGAGAAGGACTCTCCTCCCCCAGAGAAGAAGACTCTCTTCCGCTAGAGAAGACTCTCTTCCGCCAGAGAAGAAGACTCTCTTCCGACAGAGAAGACTCTCTTCCGCGAGAGAAGACTCTCTTCCGCCAGAAAAGACTACTCTTCCGACAGAAAAGACTCTCTTCCGCCAGAGAAGACTCTCTTCCGCCAAGAGAAGACTCTCTTCCGACATGAGAAGACTCTCTTCCGCTAGAGAAGACTCTCTTCCGCCAGAGAAGACTCTCTTCCGACTAGAGAAGACTCTCTTCCGCCAGAGAAGACTCTCTTCCGCCAGAGAAGACTCTCTTCCGAGAGAGAAGACTCTATTCCGCGAGAGAGAAGACTCTCTTCCGAAAGAGAAGACTCTCTTCTTTCAGTCAAGACTCTCTTCCGACAGAGAAGACTCTCTTCCGACGAGAGAAGACTCTCTTCCGCCAGAGAAGACTCTCTTCACGAGAAGAAGACTCTCTTCCGACAGAGAAGACTCTCTTCCGCCAGAGAAGACTCTCTTCCGCCAGAAAAGACTCTCTTCCGCCAGAGAAGAAAACTCTCTTCCGACAGAGAGAAGACTCTCTTCCGCCAGAGAAGACTCTCTTCCGCGAGAGAAGACTCTCTTCCGCCAGAGAAGACTCTCTTCCGGCAGAGAAGACTCTCTTCCGCCAGAGAAGACTCTCTTCCGCCAGAGAGAAGACTCTCTTCCGAGAGAGAAGACTCTCTTCCGAGAGAAGAAGACTCTCTTCCGAAGAAGAAGACTCTCTTCCGAAAGAGAAGACTCTCTTCCGACAAGAGAAGACTCTCTTCTGCTAGAGAAGACTATCTTCCGCGAGAGAAGACTCTCTTCCGCCAGAGAAGACTCTCTTACGCCAGAGAAGACTCTCTTCCGCCAGAGAAGACTCTCTTCACGACAGAGAAGACTCTCTTCCGCCAGAGAAGACTCTCTTCCGCCAGAGAAGACTCTCTTCCGCCAGAAAAGACTCTCTTCCGACAGAGAGAAAGAACTCTCTTCTATTAGTCAAGACTATCTTCCGAGAGAGAAGAATCTCTTCCGCCAGAGAAGACTCTCTTCCGGCAGAGAAGACTCTCTTCCAACAGTCGACACTCTCTTACGACTGAGAAGACTCTCTTGCGCCAGAGAAGACTGTCTTCCGCCAGAGAAGACTCTCTCCCAGCAGAGAAGAAGACTCTCTTCCGACAGAAAAGACTCTCTTCCGAATGAGAGGACTCTCTTCAGCGCGAAAAGGCTCTCTTCCGCCAGAAAGGACTCTCATCCAACAGTCGACACTCTCTTACAACAGAGAAGACTCTCTTCCGCCGGAGAAGAGTCTCCTCCGACAGAGAAGACTCTCTTCCGCGAGAGAAGAATCTCTTCCGCAAGAGAAGACTCTCTTCCGCCAGAAAAGACTCTCTTCCGACAGAGAAGACTCTCTTCCGAGAGAGAAGACTCTCTTCCGCTAGAGAAGACTCTCGTCAGTCGAGAGAAGACTCTCTTCCACAGAGAAGAAGACTCTTCGACAGAGAGACTCTCCGCCAGAGAAGACTCTCTTCCGCCAGAGAAGACTCTCTTCCGCCAGAAAAGACTCTCTTCCGCCAGAAAAGACTCTCTTCCGCGAGAGAAGAAGACTCTCTTCCGACAGAGATACTCTCTCTATTAGTCACGACTATCTTCCGAGAGAGAAGACTCTCTTCCGCCAGAGAAAAGACGAGAACTCTCTTCACGCCAGAGAGAAGACTCTCTTCCGCTAGAGAAGACTCTCTTCCGCCAGAGAAGAACTCTCTTCCGCAAGAGAAGACTCTCTTCCGCTAGAAAAGACTCTCTTCCACGAGAGAAGAAGACTCTCTTCCGACGAGAGAAGACTCTCTTCCGCCAGAGAAGACTCTCTTCCGCCAGAGAAGACTCTCTTCCGACAGAGAAGACTCTCTTCCGACAAGAGAAGACTCTCTTACCGCTCGAGAGAAGACTCTCTTCCGCCAGAGAAGACTCTCTTCCGCGAGAGAAAGACTCTCTTCCGACAGAGAAGACTCTCTTCCGCGAGAGAAGACTCTCTTCCGCCAGAAAAGACTCTCTTCCGAGAGAGAAGACTCTCTTCCGCGAGAGAAGAAGACTCTTCCGAAAGAGAAGACTCTCTTCTATTAGTCAAGACTATCTTCCGAGAGAGAAGACTCTCTTCCGCCAGAGAAGACTCTCTTCCGACAGAGAAGACTCTCTTCCGCCAGAGAACACTCTTCCGCCAGAGAATAAGACTCTCTTCAGAAAGAGAAGACTCTCTTCCGCCAGAAGAAGACTCTCTTCCGACGAGAGAAGACTTCTCTTCCGTCGAGGGAAGACTCTCTTCCGCCAGAGAAGAGTCTCTTCCGCCGAGAGAAGACTCTCTTCCGCCAGAGAAGACTCTCTTCCGCGAGAGAAGACTCTCTTCCGCGAGAGAAGAAGACTCTCTTCACGAAAGAGAAGACTCTCTTCAGAAAGAGAAGACTCTCTTCCGACTAGTAAAGACTATCTTCCGAGAGAGAAGGCTCTCTTCCGCGCTGAGAAGACTCATTTACGCCAGAAAAGACTCTCTTCCGCCAGAGAAGACTCTCTTACGACAGAGAAGACTCTCTTCCGCCAGAGAAGACTCTCTTCCGCCAGAAAAGACTCTCTTCCGAGAGAGCAGACTCTATTCCGAAAGAGAAGAAGACTCTCTTCCGAAAGAGAAGACTCTCTTCTATTAGTCAAGACTATCTTCCGAGAGAGAAGAATCTCTTCCGCCAGAGAAGACGCTCATCCGTGAGAGAAGACTCTCTTCCACCAGAGAAGAAGACTATCTTCCGCTAGAAAAGACTATCTTCCGACAGAGAAGACTCTCTTCCAGAGTTCTGCACTAGAGAAGAAAACTCTCTTCCGATCGAGAAGACTCTCTTCCGCCAGAAAAGACTCTCTTCCGACCAGAGAAAGACTCTCTTCACGATAGAGAAGACTCTCTTTCGCCAGAAAAGACTCTCTTCCGTCGAGAGAAGACTCTCTTCCGTGAGGGAAGACTCTCTTCCGCCGGAGAAGAGTCTCTTCCGACAGAGAAGACTCTCTTCCGCCAGAGAAGAATCTCTTCCGAGAGAGAAGACTCTCTTCCGCGAGAGAAGACTCCTTTCGGGCAGAGAAGACTCTCTTCCAACAGTCGACGACTCTCTTACGACTGAGAAGACTCTCTTCCGCCGGAGAAGAGTCTTTTCCGCCAGAGAAGAATCTCTTCCGACAGAGAAGACTCTCTTCCGCAAGAGACGAATCTCTTCCGTAAGAGAAGATTCTCTTCCGCCAGAATAGACTCCCTTCCGCCAGAATAAACTCTCTTCCACCTGAGAAGAAACTCTCTTCCGATAGAGAAGACTCTCTTCCGCTAGAAAAGAATCTCTCCAGCGAGAGAAGTTTCTCTTCCGTGAGAGAAGACTCTCTTCCGTGAGAGAAGACTCTCTTTCGTGAGAGAAGACTCTCTTCCGACGGAGAAGAGTCTCTTCCAAAGAAGAAGACTATCTTCCGCCAGAAAAGACTATCTTCTCACGAGAGAAGACTCTCTTCCGCCAGAAAAGACTCTCTTCCGAGAGAGAAGACTCTATTCCGCGAGAGAAGAAGACTCTCTTCAGAAAGAGCAGACTCTCTTCAGAAAGAGAAGACTCTCTTCTGCTAGTAAAGACTATCTTCCGAGAGAGAAGGCTCTCTTCCGCCTGAGAAGACTCATTTACGCCAGAAAAGACTCTCTTCCGCCAGAGAAGACTCTCTTACGACAGAGAAGACTCTCTTCCGCCAGAGAAGACTCTCTTCCGCCAGAGAAGAGTACTCTCTTCCGAGAGAGTAGACTCTCTTCCGACAGAGAAGAAGACTCTCTTCCGAAAGAGAAGACTCTCTTCTATTAGTCAAGACTATCTTCCAAGAGAGAAGAATCTCTTCCGCCAGAGAAGAATCTCTTACGACAGAGAATACTCTTCCGCCAGAGAAGATGCTCATCCGTGAGAGAAGACTCTCTTCCACCAGAGAAGAAGACTATCTTCCGCTAGAAAAGACTATCTTCCGACAGAGAAGACTCTCTTCCGCCAGAGAAGACTCTGTTGCACTAGAGAAGAAAACTCTCTTCCGACAGAGAAGAATCTCTTCCGCCAGAAAAAACTCTCTTCCACCAGAGAAAAAGACTCTCTTCAAATAGAGAAGACTCTCTTCCGCCAGAAAAGACTCTCTTCCGCGAGAGAAGTTTCTCTTCCGTGAGGAAGACTCTCTTCCGCCGGAGAAGAGTCTCGTCCGCCGGAGAAGACTGTCTTCCGCCAGAGAAGAATCTCTTCCGAGAGAGAAGACTCCTTTCCGGCAGAAAAGACTCTCTTCAAACAGTCGACACTCTCTTACGACTGAGAAGACTCTCTTCCGCCGGAGAAGAGTCTCTTCCGCCGGAGAAGAGTCTTTTCCGCCAGAGAAGAATCTCTTCCGACAGAGAAGACTCTCTTCCGCGAGAGAAGAAGATCTCTTCCGAAAGAGAAGACTCTTTTCTATTAGTCACGACTATCTTCCGAGAAAGAAGACTCTCTTCCGCCAGAGAAGACTCTCTTACACTAGAGGACAAGGCTCTCTTCCGATAGAGACGACTCTCTTCCGCCAGAGAAGACTCTCTTCCGCCAGAAAAGACTCTCTTCCGAGAGAGAAGACTCTCTTCCGCGAGAGAAGAAGACTCTCTTCCGAAAGAGAAGACTCTCTTCCAGAAGAGAAGACTCTATTGTATTAGTCAAGACTATCTTCCGAGAGAGAAGACTCTCTTCCGCCAGAGAAAACTCTCTACCGCCAGCAAATACTCTCTTCCGCTAGAGAAGACTCTATCCCACCAGAGAAGAAGACTCTCTTCCGACAGAGAAGACTCTCTGCCGACAGAGAAGACTCTTTTCCGTTAGAGAAGACTCTCTTCAAATAGTCGACACTCTCTTACGACTGAGAAGACTCTCTTGCGCCAGAGAAGACTGTCTTCCGCCAGTAAAGACACTATCCCACCAGAGAAGAAGACTCTCTTCCGACAGAGAAGACTCTCTTCCGATTCAGAGGACTCTCTTCAGCGCGAATAGGCTCCCTTCCGCCAGAAAGGACTCTCATCCAACAGTCGACACTCTCTTACGACAGAGAAGACTATCTTCCGCGAGAGAAGACTTTCTTTCGCCGGAGAAGAGTCTCCTCCGACAGAGAAGACTCTCTTCAGCGAGAGAAGAATCTCTTGCACTTGAGAAGAAGCTCTCTTCCGCCAGAGAAGACTCTCTTCCGCCAGAAAAGACTCTCTTCCTAAAGAGAAGACACTATTCCGCGAGAGAAGAAGACATTCTTCAATTAGTCAAGACTATTCTCCGAGAGAGAGGACTCTCTTCCGCTAGAGGACACTCTCTTACGACAGAGAAGACTCTCTTGCGCCAGAGAAGACTCTCTTGCACTAGAGAAGAAGACTCTCTTCCGACAGAGAAGACTCTCTTCCGCCAGAAAGACTACCCCTTCCGAGAGAGAAGATTCTATTATGCGAGAGAAGAAGACTCTCTTCCGAAAAGAGAAGACTACTCTTCTATTAGTCAAGACTATCTTCCGAGAGAGAAGACGCTCTTCCGCCAGAGAAGACTCGCTTACGACAGAGAAGACTCTCTTCCGCCAGAGAACACTCTCTTGCACATGAGAAGAAGACTCTCTTCCGACAGAGAAGTCTCTCTTCCGCCAGAGAAGACTCTCTTCCGCCAGAAAAGACTCTCTTCCGCTAGAGAAGACTCTCTTACGACAACAGTCTCTCCGCCTAGAGATTCTTGCACTAGAGAAGAAGAATCTCTTCCGACGAGAGACTCTTGCCAGAAAAGACTCCCTTCCGAGAGAGAAGACTCTATTCTGCGAGAGAAGAAGACTCTCTTCCGAAAGAGAAGACTCTCTTTCTATTAGTCAAGACTATCTTCCGAGAGAGAAGACTCTCTTCCGCCAGAAAAGACTCCCTTCCGAGAGAGAAGACTCTATTCCGCGAGAGAAGAAAACTCTTCCGAAAGAGAAGACTCTCTTCTATTAGTCAAGACCATCTTCCCAGAGAGAAGACTCTCTTCCGCACAGAGAAGACTCTCTTACGATAGAGAAGACTCTCTTCCGCCAGAGAAGACTCTCTCCCGGCCAGAAAAGACTCTCTTCCGCTAGAGAATACTCTCTTACGACAGAGAAGACTCTCTTCCGCGCAGAGAAGACTCTCTTGCGCTCGAGAAGAAGACTCTCTTCCGACAGAGAAGACTCTCTTCCGTCAGAGAAGACTCTCTTCCGCCAGAAAAGACTCTCCTCCGAGAGAAAAGAGTCTATTCCGCGAGAGAAGAAGACTCTCTTCCGAAAGAGAAGACTCTCTTCTATTAGTCAAGACCATCTTCACGAGAGAGAAGACTCTCTTCCGCCAGAGAAGACCCGCTTACCGCCAGAGAAGACTCTCTTCCGCCAGAAAAGAATCTCTTCCGCCAGAGATGACTCTACTTCACGACAGAGAAGACTCTCTTCCGCTCTCTTCTATTAGTCAAGACTCATCTTCCCAGAGAGAAGACTCTCTTCCGCCAGAGAAAAACTCTCTTCACGACAGAGAAGACTCTCTTCCGCCAGAGAAGACTCTCTTCCGCCAGAAAAGACTCTCTTCCGCTAGAGAATGACTCTCTTACGACAGAGAAGACTCTCTTCCGCCAGAAAAGACTCTCTTCCGAGAGAGAAGACTCTCATTCCGCGAGAGAAGAAGACTCTCTTCCGAAAGAGAAGACTCTCTGCTATAAGTAAAGACGATCTTCCGAGAGAGAAGACTCTTTTCCGCCAGAGAAGACTCTCTTCCGCGAAAGAAGAATCTCTTCCGCGAGAGAAGAAGACTCTCTTCCGAAAGAGAAGACTCTCTTATATTAGTCAGGACTATCTTCCGAGAGAGAAGACTCTCTTCCGCCAGAGATGACTCTCTTCCGTTAGAGAAGAATCTCTTCCGCGAGAGAAGAATCTCTTCCGAGAGAGAAGACTCTCTTCCGCGAGAGAAGACTCTTTTCCGGCAGAGAAGACTCTCTTCCAACAGTCGACACTCTCCTACGACTGAGAAGACTCTCTTGCGCCAGAGAAGACTGTCTTCCGCCAGAGAGGACTCTCTCCCAGCGAGAAGAGACTCTCTTCCGACAGAGAAGACTCTCTTCCGATTGAGAGGACTTCCTTCAGCGCGAAAAGGTTTTCTTCAGCCAGAAAGGACTCTCATCCAACAGTCGACACTCTCTTACGACAGAGAAGTCTTTCTTCCGCGAGAGAAGACTCTCTTTCGCCGGAGAAGAGTCTCCTCCGACAGAGAAGAGTCTCTTCAGCGAGAGAAGAATCTCTTGCACTAGAGAAGAAGACTCTCTTCCGACAGAGAAGACTATCTTCCGCCAGAGAAGACTCTCTTCCGCCAGAAAAGACTCTCTTCCTAAAGAGAAGACACTATTCCGCGAGAGAAGATCACTCTCTTCCGAAAGAGAAGACATTCTCTCCTCTCTCTTTTCCGGCAGAAAAGACTCTCTTTAAACAATCGACACTCTCTTACGACTGAGAAGACTCTCTTGCGCCAGAGAAGACTGTGTTCCGCCAGAGAAGACTCTCTCCCACCAGAGAAGAAAACTCTCTTTCGACAGAGAAGACTCTCTTCCCACAGAGAAGAGTCTCTTCCGCCAGAAAACACTCTCTTCCGAATGAGAAGGCTCTCTTCCGCTAGAGAAGACTCTCTTCCGCCGGAGAAGAGTCTCTTCCGACAGAGAAGACTCTCTTCCGCCGGAGAAGAGCTCTCTTCCGACAGAGAGACTATCTTCTGCGAGAGAAGAATCTCTTCCGCGAGAGAAGTTTCTCTTCCGTGAGAGAAGACTCTCATCCGACAGAGAAGACTCTCTTCCGCAAGAGACGAATCTCCTCCGTAAGAGAAGATTCTCTTCCGCAAGAATAGACTCCCTTCCGCCAGAAAAAACTCTCTTCCACCAGAGAAGAAGACTCTCTTCCGATAGAGAAGACTCTCTTCCTCCAGAAAAGACTCTCTTCCGCGCAGAGAAGTTTCTCTTCCGTGAGAAATAGACTCTCTTCCGCCGGAGAAGAGTCTCTTCCGCCGGAGAAGAGTTCTCTTCCGCCGGAGAAGAGTCTCTTCCGCCGGAGAAGAGTCTCTTCCGCCGGAGAAGACTCTCTTCCGCAGAGAAGAATCTTCTTCCGAGAGAGATGACTCTCTTCCGCGAGAGAAGACTCTTTTCCGTCAGAAAAGACTCTCTTCAAACAGTCAACACTCTCTTACGACTGAGAAGACTCTCTTCCGCCGGAGAAGAGTCTCTTCCGCCAGAGAAGATTCTATTCCGCGAGAGAAGAAGACTCTCTTCCGAAAGAGAACACTCTCTTCTATTAGTCAAGACTATCTTCCGAGAAAGAAGACTCTCTTCCGCCAGAGAAGACTCTCTTACGACAGAGAAGACTCTCTTCCGCCAGAGAAGACTCTCTTCCGACAGAGAAGATTCTCTTCCGCAGGAGACGAATCTCTTCTGTAAGAAAAGATTTTCTGCCGCCAGAATAGACTCCCTACCGCCAGAAAAGAGTCTCTTCAGAATGAGAAGGCTCCCTTCCGCTAGAGAAGACTCTCTTCCGCCGGAGAAGAGTCTCTTCCGCCGGAGAAGAGTCTCTTCCGCCAGAGAAGAATCTCTTCCGCGAGAGAAGACTCTCTTCCGCGGGGGAAGAATCTTTTCCGGCAGAGAAGACTCTCTTCAAACAGTCGACACTCTCTTACTACTGAGAAGAATCGCTTGCGCCAGAGAAGACTGTCTTCCGCAGGAAGAGACACTCTCCCACCAGAGAAGAAGACTCTTTTCCGACAGGGGATACTCTCTTCCGATTGAGAGGACTCCCTTCAGCGCGAAAAGGCTCTCTTCCGCCAGAAAGGACTCTCATTCAACAGTCGACACTCTCTTACAACAGCGAAATCTTTCTTCCGCTAGAGAAGTCTCTCTTCCGCCGGAGAGAGTCTCTCCCGCCGGAGAAGAGTCTCTTCCGCCAGGGAAGAATCTCTTCCGAGAGAAAAGACTCTATTCCGCGAGAGAAGAAGACTCTCTTCCGGCAGAGAAGACTCTCTTACGACAGAGAAGATTCTCTTACGCCAGAAAAGACTCTCTACCGCCATAAAAGACTCTCTTCAGAATGAGCAGGCTCTCTTCCGCTAGAGAAGACTCTCTTCTGTGAGAGGAGACTCTCTTCCGAGAGAGAAGTAGACTCTCTTCCGACTGGGAAGATTCTCTTCCTCTAGAGAAGACACTTTTAAGCCAGAAAAGACTCTCTTCCGAGAGAAAAGACTCTATTCCGCGAGAGAAGAAGACTCTCTTCCGAAAGAGAAGACTCTCTTCTATTAGTCAAGACCATCTTCCGCGAGAGAAGACTCTCTTCCGCCAGATAAGACTCTCTTCCGCTTGAAAAGACTCTCTTCCGAGAGAGAAGACTCTATTCCGCGAGAAGAGAAGAAGATTTTCCGAAAGAGAAGACTCTCTTTCTCTAGAGAAGACTCTCTTCCGCTTGAAAAGACTCTCTTCCGAGAGAAAAGACTCTATTCCGCGAGAGAAGAAGACTCTCTTCCGAAAGAGAAGACTATCTTCTATTAGTCAAGACCATCTTCCGCGAGAGAAGACTCTCTTCCGCCAGATAAGACTCTCTTCCGCCAGAAAAGAAGACTCTCTTCCGATAGAGAAGACTCTCTTCCTCTAGAGAAGACTCTCTTCTGCGAGAGAAGTAGACTCTCTTCCGACTGAGAAGATTCTCTTCCTCTAGAGAAGATTCTTTTCCGCCAGAAAAGACTCTCTTCCGAGAGAAAAGACTCTATTCCGCGAGAGAAGAAGACTCTCTTCCGGCAGAGAAGACTCTCTTACGACAGAGAAGACTCTCTTAGGCCAGAAAAGACTCTCTACCGCCATAAAAGACTCTCTTCAGAATGAGCAGGCTCTCTTCCGCTAGAGAAGACTCTCTTCTGTGAGAGAAGACTCTCTTCCGAGAGAGAAGTAGACTCTTTTCCGCCAGAAAAAACTCTCTTCCACCAGAGAAGAAGACTCTCTTCCGATAGAGAAGACTCTCTTCCTCCAGAAAAGACTCTCTTCCGCGAGAGAAGTTTCTCTTCCGTGAGAGAAGACTCTCTTCCGCCGGAGAAGAGTCTCTTCCGCCGGAGAAGAGTCTCTTCCGCCGGAGAAGAGTCTCTTCCGCCAGAGAAGAATCTCTTCCGAGAGAGATGACTCTCTTCCGCGAGAGAAGACTCTTTTCCGGCAGAAAAGACTCTCTTCAAACAGTCAACACTCTCTTACGACTGAGAAGACTCTCTTCCGCAGGAGAAGAGTCTCTATCGCCAGAGAAGATTCTATTCCGCGAGAGAAGAAGACTCTCTTCCGAAAGAGAACACTCTGTTCTATTAGTCAAGACTATCTTCCGAGAAAGAAGACTCTCTTACGACAGAAAAGACTCTCTTCCGCCAGAGAAGACTCTCTTCCGACAGAGAAGACTCTCTCCGCAGGAGACGAATCTCTTCTGTAAGAGAAGATTTTCTTCCGCCAGAATAGACTCCCTACCGCCAGAAAAGAGTCTCTTCAGAATGAGAAGGCTCCCTTCCGCCGGAGAAGAGTCTCTTCCGCCGGAGAAGAGTCTCTTCCGCCGGAGAAAAGTCTCTTCCGCCAGAGAAGAATCTCTTCCGAGAGAGAAGACTCTCTTCCGCGGGGGAAGAATCTTTTCCGGCAGAGAAGACTCTCTTCAAACAGTCGACACTCTCTTACGACTGAGAAGAATCTCTTGCGCCAGAGAAGACTGTCTTCCGCAAGAAGAGACACTCTCCCACCAGAGAAGAAGACTCTTTTCCGACAGAGAAGACTCTCTTCCGATTAAGAGGACTCTCTTCAGCGCGAAAAAGGCTCTCTTCCGCCAGAAAGGACTCTCATCCAACAGTCGACACTCTCTTACAACAG